>PVJC01041696.1:0-15241 GCA_004026665.1 Murina feae
GGCACCAGGAAGTGGGAAAGCAAGGTGGCGGGCTGGGGAGTGGGAAAGCGGCAGCGGGGCGGTCTCGGCCTGCTTGGCAGCTGCCCAGGCCCTTTGCGGGGCACTGGGGAGCGGGAAAGCAAGGCTGCATGGGCCAGGGGCCTGCTTGGCAGCTCCCCAGACCCCTTGGCGGCACCGAGAAGTGGGAAAGGAAGGCAGCAGGGGACCGGTGAGTGGGAAAGAGCCGGTGGCCTGCTTGGTGGTTCCCCAGGCCCTTTGGGGGCCACTGGGGAGCGGGAAAGCAAGCTCTTGGGGGCTGGAGTCCTGCTTGGCGGCTCTCCAGACCCCTTCCGGGGATCAGGGAGCAGGAAAAGGCTGGCCTGACACGAGGCAGGGTTTTCCCTGCTTTCTGGTGGCTGGAGGAAGATGGGCAGTAGGCAAGCTTGGGAGGCAGGCTGCACCCAGCCCTGGCCACAGCTCAAAAAAGAGAACAACATGCAAGGGAGGGCAAGAGTCTGAGAGATCATCATAGAGGGGGTGCCTGCTCCAAGCCTCCACGGTGTGCCTGGGGGCAGGCCCCCAGCAGGTAGACATACAGGAGGACTGCTCCGAGCCTCAGATGCGGCTGGGGGCAGGTCCCCAGTGGCCACACACACACACACACACACACACACACACAGAAGGCGCCTGGCAGACTGGGGCCATCATAGGATATCCACTGAGGGGTCCCAGACTGTGAGAGGGCACAGGCCGGGCTGAGGGACTCCCTTCACCCCGAGTGCACAAATTTTTGTGCACCGGGCCCCTAGTTTACATATAAAATGCACCATTTTGAAGTATACAATTCAGTAGTTTTTATTATATTCACGAGGTTGTGCAACCAACACACTGTCTAGTTCCAGAACATTTTCATTAACCCAAAAGAACCCACACTCAGTAGTAGCTACTCCACATTTCCCCCTCTCCCAGCCTCTGGCAACCACTAATCTAATTTCTGTTTCTATGGCTTTAACTGTTCTGGATAGTACTTATAAGTGGAATCATGCCACATGTGACCTTTTGCGTCTGACTTCTTTTACTTAGCATGATATTTTAAGGTTCATTCATGTTGCAGCATGTGTCAGCACTTCATTCTTTTTATGATTGAACTAGAGGCCCGGTGCATGAAATTTGTGCACCGATAGGGTCCCTAGGCCTGGCCGATGATCAGGGCCAATTGGGGCCTTACAGCTGCGGGCCAAGACCTTCCTTCCCTGGCTGCTGGCTGCCAGCTGGGGCATTTCTTTGTTCTGCACCGCCCCCTAGTGGTCAGTGCATGTCATAGCAAGCGATTGAACTCCCATTTTCCCGGTCAAACTCCTGAGGGGACAATTTACATATTAGCTTTTTACATATATAGGTAATATTTCATTGTGTGGCTATTTAACACATCTCCTTTATCCATTTATCAGTTGATGGACACTTGGGTTGTTTTTACTTATTAACTATTAGAAATAATGCTGCCATGAACATTCTTATACAAATTTTGTTATGATTACGTATTTCAGTTTTGTTTTTCCCCCTTAGGTCTATATCTAGAAGTGGTATTACTGGGATAGATTATAACTGTTTGTTTAACATTTTAAGCAACTGTTTTCCAAAATGACTCACAATTTTACATTTACATGTTTCTCCACATCCTCACTTGCTATTATATTATTATTTCAGCTGTCCTAGTGGGTGTGAAGTGATACCTCATTGTGATTTTGATTTGCGGTTTCCTAATGATTAATTACCTCAAACACCTTTTCATGTACTTGTTGGCTGTATGTATATTTTCTTTCCAAAAAAGATCTATTCAAATCCTTTGCCCATTTTTAATTGGGTTATTTGTCTTCTTGTTGTTAAGTTGTAAGAGTTTTTATATATTCTCATCAGAAAGATAATTTGCAAATATTTTCTCCCATTCTGTGGGTTATCTCTTCACTTTCTTGGCAGTGTCCTATGATGGATGGAAATTTTTAGTTTTGATCAAGTCTTATCTATTTTTTCCTTTGGTTGTTTGTGCTTTTGGTATCATATCACATTATTTTTTATTCCTTGAAGAATAAAACACACACTAAACTAGGAATAAGGAGACATGAGCTCTATTCTCACTTCTGCAATTACAGAAATGTGTGAGCTTAGACAGGTACTTAAACTCATTGGGAACTCAGTTCCACATCTGTGAGAAGAAGCTGGGTTCAGCAGAGCAGGCACTTTGTAACTTTTTGTGAGTATGTTATCTGTATGAAAACCCCTGGGTTAGTAGTTCTCCATCTGGATTACATGTGGCAGTCTCTGGAGACATTTTTGGTTGTCACAGCTGCGGATGGTTGCTACTGGCATCTAGTGAGTAGAGGTCAGGGGTGCCGTAAACATGTTACAATGCACAGGATGGCTCTTCCAATAAAGAATCATCCAGACCAAAATGATGGTAGTGCTGAGGTTGAGAAGCCCTGCTCTAAAATTCTATTTCTGTTATTCCAGTTTCTTTTCAGTGGGGATCTTTGAGGCTGTATGCAGGAGCCCGAGCATTTTGTGCTCTAAACCTAATGCTAGATGTCCCAGCCTGAATGGGGGCAGCGGAAGGGAGAGGTACCAATAATTCTTGCAAGTCAGGAGATCTTTTTGAAAGTGTTTTCAGGGCTTTTAAAAACTATTGTGCCTTCTAATATGAAGAGAAATATTTTGATACAGGCACCTCCAGGCAAAGTCTTGTAGATGTGTTCTTGTTATTGAGTCCTTTTCTTTAGGGTTTCTGGAACAAAATAGTTTTTGTGAGATAGTTGGTACATACTATGAAGTATATTTAATCAATCATAATGGGAAAAAAGAAACAGAACAGCTTGATGGGAGAAACATGCAGTTCATGTGTCTCTGTGTTAGTGAATTCTCCGACCTCAAAGGAAGTTAATATTGTTATTCCAGCTGATCAGTTCACTTCAACTTTATCTTATACTATCTACTGGAATGTCCTGATTCACCAGAGTTCCATAAATAACCTATCTAAAATAAAATAGACAATAGCTTGAAATATGTTGGAGCATTTATAAAGATGTTGGTGTGTAAAAAGCTATTAAACTTGCAGGTATTTCTTTCCTGTGATACTATGGCTGATTATTTCATGCTTTGCACCATTAGATATCATTGTTACCACCACAACCACCACCACCTTCAATCATCATAGACTCACTGTTCTAAGCACTTATAAGTATATCTTATTTTTTGTCACAAAAATCTTATGAGCTAGGTTTCTTTAATCCCCACTTTGCAGATAAGAGCATAAGGTACAATAATGTTGTAAAATACTTGCTAAACCATATTTCCATATTAAACCTTTTCTTCTATACCAAAACTGTTTCATATTTCAACAACAGAGTAAGTATGTTTATTATTAAATCTGTAAACATTCATGTCCTGAATTTTCTGGCACCCTAGGTAATGTTAATTAAAGCCTGAGTTATTTCTAATTTTTTCTGTGTCTTGCAGTTATTGGTTCTTGTAGCTTATATACTTATGTAGCTTGAAGCTACTGTAATACTTTTCCATCTCTGGACACCCATGTGCATATGTGAATATGTAATTTTAAAATTGTACAACTTCTCCATTATATATAAGTAATGAAAGGATTTTTATTTAACTTTTTTTAAATGTGCAGGAAGCAGTAAAAGAAAACAACAAGAGAAAGGAAATGGAAGAGAAGACTAGGAGGGCAAAGCTTGCAAAAGAGAAAGCTGAACAAGAAAAGCTGGAACGCCAGAAGAAAAAGAAACAGCTCATTGATATAAACAAAGGTATGAAGTACTTCCATGTTTTAAATGATCTATAAAGTGTAAAATAATTGCACTTAATTAATTTTATGTTATAAAGTAAATTGTATTCTTGGTAGAAAAATTCACAATATTAGTTACTTGTGTTAAATTCTCTCATGAAATTATCTACATTTTTTATCACCCTACACTGAGCCCTCAGGATTTTTGGCAACCAATTCAAGGTAATATGTTGTTGAAACAGTCTTTTTCTCTTCGTTGTTTTCTTTTTTTTGCCAAATCATGTTCTGGATGAGGCAGTGGTGAGGGAAGAAGGGGGCAAGATGCAGAGTTTACTGGTATGGGGAGATGAGCCTTATAGATCCAATTTTCATTTTGTTGACACAGAGCAGCAATAATTAACACTCTTCCTAGGGGGCTTGAACATTTCAAGTCATAATTGATACCAACAGCACTATCATAAATAGAAAAAAAACTAGGGAGCAGCATCCTGCTCAGCTGTGAGCCTAGGAACAAAATACTGGCATATCCACATACTATAAAGTAGTTGCTTTGTTGGTTAGCGAAACTGACCAATAGATTAAAGGTAGTTTTTTTGTTTTGTTTTGTTTTGTTTTCTTTCTACAGAAGAGAAGGTAAATAAAGTGATTGGTACCAGTTAGCTTCCCCCTGAAAATATAAGAATGAAAAAGCATAATCTTTGCCACTGAAGGTTAGAGAATTTAAAAACAAAGCAAAATCAGAGCAAGATACAAAACAATATGATCAATATGGACCCCCTATTTCTAAATACAGTGATAGTCAAAATCGTAAACACTCTATAATATTGAGCATGTGCCATGTGCTGTTCTAAGACTTTCACATGTTTGAAGTAAATTAATCCTCATAACATCTCTATGAAGTAGGTATTATTATCTCACTTTCCAGATGAGGAAATTGAGGCTCATAGAAATTAAGGAATTTGCGGAAGGTCACACAAATAGAAATTATTAGCGCCAACATTAGAATCCCAACAATCTGGCTAGGGAATCTTTGCTCTTGTAAATATATTATCAAACAATAATAGTAATCACAAACAAACAACAAGTATGTAGTGCTTGCTATGTACCAGGAACTGGGAGATTTACATATGTGAATATATTTAAGCCTCATAAAATCGTGTTAGGAAAGTGCTACTATCTCATTTTAAGATGAGAAAACTAGGCAAAGAGAAGTTAAGTAGCTTGCTCAAGTTCACAAAGATGGTAAGAGATAGAACCTAGGAACCATGGACCTAGGTAACCAATGGCCCAAGTTCATTAGTAATTGTTATGATATATTTTATTTTAATTTTAATGTATCAATTATTTTGTGGTAATATCTCTAAATGTCTAATCTGAAATAATATCTATACCCATTAAGCTTATCCTTCACAACATTAGAATGTACAAAAATTTTCAGGAATTAACTATAGTTTGTTTTCTAACCATGATTAAATATAACATAATTTTAAAAGAACTAGAAGAGTAGACAGCTGAGGTAAAATAATAGTATCAACATCATTTAGCAATCTTCATAGAACATGGTCTTGTTCCCACACCACACCAAACCCCCTCCCCGAGTATTTATCAACTTTCCACTGTTTTCCTAAACACATATCTATAAAGAAAAAAAGAAATAAAGGACCTGTATTGATTGTGCCTATAACATATATTCTTATTCACCAAGATTTTGTTAATTACCTCTTCAAATAAAATCGAAGACATAGGATAAAGATCCAAATAACTTCTTAAGCACATGCTTAGCTGAATGATCTGAACATGAAAGACACACTTGAAAATAGGATTGATCTTTGTGTGTTACAGATCAATCAAATAGGAAACTTCGCCATGAAGTTCTTGATTTGTGGCCCACGTATTGCAAATACTTATTATTTTTATTTATTGTAATATTATTTTACACCATGTATGTGTGTTAGTCCTTATAAATATGTTTCAAAAAGAAAGCCTTTCATTGGAAGTGTATAGTCTTTATTTTGTAGATATTTCAGTTTATTGATTACATATTAGTCACAGTTGAAAAAGGAATTATAATCCCACTCTCTAGAACATGAGAAGACAATGGAAGGTACTGTTAAACAAATGGAATATATGAACATAAATGGTATATGTGATTTTCAACCACATGCATATTACAGTTTTAAAATGATCTAATCTCTTACAATGACCAATTACTTATTTGAAAACATAGAGTTGATTGAGGATATATGCCACCTAAGTATTAGTTCAAAGACATAAACAATTTTATTGTTGGTACTTATTATGTGTGAAGAAAAGAACTGTTTACAATATATAACTATCATGTTTCAAGGAACATGATTTAACAGTTAAGTTTTATATTACAAAGCAAGTTTAATTATTAATTATTTTAGAAACAAACCACTGAAACTAGAATGACATTTAACTATATTCAAGGAAGAAGGTAAATTAGTTGACAAAATTCACCTACCTACTAGAGAAAATCTTAATCTGTTGAGATAAACAATGTAGGTAGGATTTAGCTTTTTGATACACAGAAGGCAACACCTGCTATTATATGAATGTTAGTTGTTTTTTTTTTTTTAAAAAAAAAAAAAAGCTTACTGCCACGAATACTTAGGTACTTGACCAACTTCTGACATAAGAGACATATGAAGCCACAACAAATGAACACAACATCCCAGGAATAATAAAAATCTTCTTTCTTATCATAGCTTTATTCCTCTTCTGTTGTTTCAGTCTCCAAATACATCTGACACAGCGCTGCATTGGGGCTGTATATAAGCCCATAATTCTCATCTCCCAACTCTGTTAACTGTTCCAGTGAACACACACAAGGATAATGGTCTTTAACATACCTGGCAATTTAGAAGTCTTGTCTTGAAGATGTTGAAAATGTCTAACTGGTGTTAGAAACTGTAGCTCTTTAAATGTAGAATTTATTTCGTCCAACTGCATTTTGTTTTTTAGATTTTGCAAGAATGGTATAGTAGACATATTCTATGTAATTAAGCAACTCTCCCTAGTTTCTGCATTGTGGGTTTAACATCATTGGTTATCTTGAAATACCACATTTCTATGATGCTTATTTTCCATTTCAGGTTTTCCTGACTCTAGATTTGTTCTTCAGTTGAACAAGTCTCCTCAAAATTTTCTCCAAATTTAACTTTTTCTTGACTCTTCATTGTTAGAGTATCTCTAGTTGCATGTTGCATTTCTTCAGTAGGCCAAGCTCTTGCCAGAATGGCCTTCTCATAGACTGCAATATTTCCAGTAGAACTTGTAAGTGCTTCAACATGTGCATTCCTAATATTTAGCAAGCTTTTTTGGCATCTGAAATATTTTTTAATCAGCTCATTCAGTGTGTCCAACATTTCTTCTTTGGGGCATCCCTCATTAATCAGCTTTAGGCCTTCACAAAATGTCTTGTCTACTTTTCCAGGAAATAGTCATTGTTCATCTTCTGACTTGATAGTTCAAAGGACCCAACCGATTTTTCATTTCCGGTTCAGGCTGGGAAACTACTGAGCTAGGAGGATTTTTAGCATTCTTCCTTTGCTAGCTCTCCACTCACTCAGATGAGCTTTTCTTTCTTTGCAGTTTCTTTGGGATGAACCCATCTACGTAACAGGCATCTCATCTATCGATACTTGCTTTTGCTATAGTATGTCCACGTTGGTCTTTGGAGTTTGGCGTTTCTATCAGTTTGGTATTAGAAAATGAAGCAGGCCTGGCTGTGATTTCACATGTGATGCTTCTTGATATTTTTTTTTTATTTCTTTTTACTTCCTGAGAACAGTTGGGTTTGATGCTAGAGAAAATTATTTAATTGTAATAATTCTTTCTCATGAGACCCTTTCTGAATTGTAACATTGGCAGAGGTTCCACTGATGCCTTATTTCAGGGAGCTCAGGGTACTATGGGTATTATTGTGGTTTTCTAAATGAATTAAACTCACATTGAACAATTTGGCCACAAGCACAGGTTTCTTGGGTGTGTTAGCACCTTGCTTCAGTTTCCTGTGGTTACTTGTTTCTTTTTATTATTGTTTTAATGTGAAACGCTTGGATTACTGTCACACATTGACCTTGGGGCTCATCTTTAATTGGTAACAAATGCAGATTTTTATTATTATTGTTCAAATTATGTGTGTCAATTACTATAGTGGATTTGGTTAATTCAGTAGAATGTTTTAAATGAATATATTTTTTTCCTGTTGTAATATTATTTTTGTGCCTTGTAGTTCTTAGGACATTTTCTTTATGAGGCTTTTTTGTCTTAGGTTTCTTCTTGGACGTGACCCTCATGTGTCATAAACTCTCTGCTTGCTACTAGATAATAACTGATTTTACTGTTTATATGCAAAAAAGTTTTTGTTTTGAACACATGTTCCTTGAGTTTTTGTTTGCTTTGCTCTCAAAACACGAACTGAGCTCTCTGACTCAGAGGAAGCTGCAGGTTGCATGACACCGCTGGGACGCTCGTCGCAGTGTGAGGTCACATGTGGTCTTAATTAAGGTGAAAAGATGCTGAAAAGAATAATTAGAACAGCATTGCGTGTCAAGATGGAACTCGGTGTCAGTGAGCTTCTCAGACAGTATCTCATAAAAGATGCTGCTGTTAACTCGGTGTAAGTCAGTTACAGACTTTCCGAGAACCTGGGAGGAAGCATGGTAGAGCCACACAAAATGTGACTCCATGGGCGGTGTGAGAAGGAGGTGCAGTGAGAAAGTGATTTAGAGAACTTTAAATGTGTCCAATTAGTGCATTCCACTTGCCATTGCAGGAACATTGTAATTTTCCTTTCCACTGAACGAGAGATGACATAGAATATTTGACTGCCATTGTGAGATACCTATTATGTAGAGCAGAGATTTTCAATCTTTTTCATCTCACGGCACACAAAGTAGTTACTAAAATTTTGTGGCACACCAAATTATTTATATATATATATATATATATATATATATATATATATATATATATATATATATATATTTGCTGATCTGACAGAAAATAGGTATAATTTTGATTCATTCACACTGGACAGATATTGTTATGTTCACTGTTGTCATTTTTTTTTTTATTTGACAGTCTAAGGGGAAAAAGGTCAGTGCCCCTGATTAAATTGTCAATTGTTGCATGTTTTAAAAATTCTTGTGGCACACTGCTTGAAAATCACTGTTGTAGAGTGTAGACGTATTCCAGAGCATGTGACTAGATATGCACATCATTGAAACCAAGGATCTTAACTAAAGTGAAGAGTCCCTTGGGTAAAGAAAATCACTTGAAAATTACAAACCATGTCCTATTTCTGTAAATTTCAATTTCAGCTCAATTTAGCAAATTGTAAACCTCTCTCTTTTAAAAAAAAATCCTGTGACCTCATATAGCTAATAAGTAACAAGAATAAGATACATTTACCTACCATGCAAAATTATGTACATCAAGAAAAAATATTTTAGAATTTAATTATTCTGAAGAATTACAGACTGATGCAAACACAAAAGGGTATTTCTGTAATCTAGTTGTGATCAGAATTAAGTAAAAGTATCATGAAAACCAAGCAGCCAGAGGATTATATCTTTTAGGTTAAATCTGTAAAAAAAAATTTTTTTTTAAATACCATGTTTAAGGCTCCAATTTGAGAGCATTGGGGATCAGGAGGCAGAGGCCAGGATAAGAAATAGTATATTTAAATCATGAAGGACATAAAAGGCATGATTATATGTTAAATAGGTAGTCATTCTGTAAACATTAAGTGGTATGACTGAAAAGTTATTAAAGTCTGCATGTCAAACAGTGGAGATCAGCCCTAGCTCTGTCACTTACTACCTTTATGCTTTTTCTGGTCCTTCATCCCATCATGGCTCAGTTCCTCATCTGTAATGTAGGATAATGACATTTACCTCCTATAACAGTTTTAGGAAAGAGTAAATGAGACGCCCTAACCAGTTTGCTCAGTGGATAGAGCGTCAACCTGCGGACCGAAGGGTCCCAGGTTCAGTTCTGGTCAAGGGCATGTACCTTGGTTGCAGGCACATTCCCAGTAGGTGGTGTGCAGGAGGCAGCTGACGGATGTTTCTCTCTCATCGATGTTTCTAACTCTCTATCCCTCTCCCTTCCTCTCTGTAAAAAAATCAATAAAATATATTTTTTAAAAAGTAAATGAGATTTTTAAGTACAGTATATAACATGGGGCCCAGAGTATATTTGTAGCTACTGATGATTAGTCATTTTGTGCAATTGAAAAATCTCAAAAATTAATTCAAGACATAGTCCCCACCCTCCCATAATTTATAATTTTGTCAGATAGAGATGTAGGGGCTGAAAACTATTTTCCAGCTACCAAGATTAGATTCATTACCTGGGACCCTGTGAATTAGACTGAAAAAAGATGGATTATCAAGAAAAAAACAACAACACAAGTTTATTGAATGCATGCATTACCCAAGGAGGTGGGAACACTCGGTGATGAGTAACTCAAAGGGGTGGTTAGAACTTGGGCTTGTATAGCAGCTTCACAACAGAACAATTCATTTTCAAAAAAATTTCAAATACAACAAGGGAAAAGGATTTTGAGTTTCTAGAGGGGCAAATTGTGAGAAGGTAAATATATGGGGAACTAGTGAAGGTAAGGGCTAGTTAGTAAGGTTTTGTCTATAGTGCCTCTGGTGCTGTCTCTGACAGCAACTATATCTAGAGTTTCTTCTGGTGATTCACTTCCATCCTTCCTGGTACAGAGGAGAAGAGGGACACCTTTACAAATACGTGTCCTGTTTTTAGGAAAGTGGGAGGGTAGAGAGCTTGTATTTGTTGCTCCTTATTGCCTTCCTTTCAAAATAATCCTCATGCCAAAGTGGCATATTTTGGGGTGTCATAGTCTGCTATCCTTCAGGTGAAATAAATCTGAACCAGCAAAATGTAAACTGTGTACTGATAGATAACAGAGATTATTTAGAACTATCTAAAAGGGGAGATCAGCCCTAGCTGGTTTGGCTCCATGGATAGAGCATTAGCCCTTGGACTGAAGGGTCCTGAGTTCAATTCTGGTCAAGGGCATGTACCTCAATTGCAGGCTCAATTCCAGGCCCTGGTCAGGGTGTGTGAGGGAGACAACCAATCGATGTGTCTCTCTCACATCAGTGTTTTTCTCTCTGTCTCTTCCTCTCCCATCCTCTCTCTAAAAATCAATGGAAAAATATCCTCAAGTGAGCATTAACAAAATAAAATAAAAGGGGAAACTAATGAAGTTTGATAAAATAATGTAAAGTTTCATGGAAAAGTCTAAGCATAGTCTCAGGGCACATCAGTAGAACTAGACACTGAAGGATAGGTAGTATTTGGCTAAGCAGAGGTGAAAGTAGTCAAGTAAAAGAGAATAACATCACTAATAGTGCACGTCAGCACGTAAGGCATCAGGCCTCATATAGGGTATGTTTAATGGCCCACAGGAAAGTACATCAAAATGACTAAGAGGATAACCCTTAGTCAAGTCTCACATCCACAAATGACTAGCCATATAATCTCAATTTACTCATCTATAAAATGGGCTAAAAGTGCTTTCCTTGTTATTGTGATGGCTAAATGCGATAACTCACAGAGACTAGTGTTATTTATACTATAGTCTATCAATTATATGTTGACATCTTTGGTTTCTGATAAATAGTTCAGTGTTCAGTAAATATTTTCTGATATTGTTATTGCAGGGAAGTGTTTGAATTGGAAAACTGTTGGAAAGATAGGAAGACTATTGGAAAGATTGTGAACAGCATTCCAAGTCACAAGGTTGTGTTGTGAGGAGGTTGGAGAGCCAAGGTGATTGTAGGACTTTGTTCAGAGATTCCCGGGACAGTGAGCCAGAAGCACAAGAAAAGAGAGGTGACTACAAGGTAGATGTAGTTGGAAAAGGACAGTGAAAGGTGAGAAGAAGAAAAAAAAGAATTAGCGCATACCTCATTCTGTCTTCAAAGAAGGAGTTCAATCCTGAGGCAGTTTAGCAAGATGGTAACAGGAAGGAAATTTTCTTACAACAGGAGTTGCTAGCAACAGATTCACTAATAGCCAAGACTTCTTTTTCCTGTTAAAGAGCAGCTTATTTTACCAATATATAAGTATGCATTGATATTTTGACATATTAGATTATTTCATTCATTCAACCAACATTTATTGCACCATTTCCCAAATAATTATAATTAGAGCATGCACAGTAATACACTATTTATTTAAATGTAAAATTGAGAAAGCTAATTTTATTGCAGCAAGAAATATGCTAAATCAATAAAGATAATCTAAAATGTATAGTAGTATATAAACTATGCAAAGTACTTGGTATAATCTATGTTCTCCAACCTTTGATTATATTAATATAGATCATAATTAACTTAGGGACCACTAAAAATAAATTAATTCTGTAGGTAGAGTAAGGAGACTTACCAAATATTTGTAATATTTGTGAATAAATCTCTTTTCATGTTTATGGAAGTCAGCAAATTAATTGCAAGGACTGAGAAGAAGCAATAAAAAGAAATGCATTTTTAAAAAAGCTTGTTTTGAGATTAGAAACTCCAGTGTGTTTTGTATGCAAATATTATTTAATTAGGAACAGTGTTGTTCCTCCTTATATAAGATTATATGGAAATTAGAATTGCTTATTTTCTTCAAGGATGATAGTAAAGAATGATCTACTTCAGAGAGATCTGATGATAAATCAGTCTTCTGAGAGTGAATTAGCAAATTTTAAACAATAAACCTAAATATGTACACTCTATGATTAGTGGTGGATAGAAATTTTTTCCTCTGATTTCTAAGTTTTAAAATAATTACATCTTGTAAGTAAATGAGTTCATTTTACATTACATTATTTTAAGCTGCATAGGTTAAACCTATGTTTCCTAATGTCATACCCTCACCATTAAATTATAGTAACCAAAATTATAGATTAGAATACCCATAATTAATGGAATTGATTCTGGTAGTATTAAAGCTCTCCAGAGAATATAAATTATTGAGACAATATAGGTACCATCAATCTGGCATATTTCACAAATGCTTATGAATGGCTCATAGATACAACTGCAAAAGCTAAACAAAGCTTGTAGACTTTGTGGGTCTACAAAAAAATCATAGACATAATAAACCTTATCTATGAAGGAAAAATAATATCTGGCTGATATTTCACTTATTAAATTGCCTTGCTGCCTATATTAGCAAACATTTCAAGAAATCTGTTTATTCACTGTCAGAAATTTTCTGTGTTCTCTAGGTTTGTTTTTTCAGTAAAGATTTATGGGGCTTTTTCACCAAAAAAAATATTCATCACAGTAAAAATTTGTACAGGTCTTTAGAGGTTTTAGCAAACTAAGGTATTTAGTATAAATGTGAGGTTTTGTTATTTTAATGAAACATCCTTAGCCCAATTTGGGCAACATCATGCCACGCTACTGCAATTCATTCAAAAAACACTCCCTAAATTTCTGAGTTCAAGTACTGGGTTAAGGCATTCTATTTAATAAAAGGGTGATATGCAAATTGGTGTCACTCCACTACAACTGACCCATGCCCACCAGCCAATCAGAGCGGCTATATGCAAATTAACCCAGCCAAGATGGTGTCTGGCAGCCACGGAGCTGGAATAAGCAGGTTTGCCTTGGTGATGGAGGAAGGTAAGGTTCCCTACTACCTTGGCCAGCTGTGACCTCCACTCAAGGCAACAAAGTTTCAATTATAGAAGATAAATAAACCCCAGATACCTGCTTCTAGCCAGCTTGGGCTCAAGGAAGTGCTGGGAGCCTGGGTTGTCAAGGGCAACCCAACCTGGGCTCTGGTTAAAGCAAAACAATTTCAATTATAGAAGATAAATAAATCCCAGATACCTGCTTCCAGCCAGCCTTGCTGCAAACAGCCATCAGCCACTCACCACTCACCCAGGCTAGCCAGGCACCCCAGGGGGGGACATCCATCTTGAAGAGAATGTGGCCAGCCTGAAAACAGCCCTCATCCTCTCATCCAGGCTGGCCAAGCACCCCAGCAGGACCCCCCTCCCTGAAGGGCCTGTGGCCAGCCGGCAGACAGCCATCAGCCACTCACCCAGGGTGGCCAGGTACCCCAGCAGGCCTCTCCACCTTGAAGAGGCTGTGGCCAACCTGCTAACAGCTATCAGCCACTCACCCAAGCTGGACAGGCACCCCAGCAGGACCCCCACCCTGATCCGGGACACCTTTCAGGGCAAACCAGCTGGCCTCCACCCATGCACCAAGCCTCTATCCTATATAATACAATAAAAGGGCAATATGCAAATTGACCCTAACAATAGAACCACTGGGAATGCCTGGTCACTATGACACATACTAACCACCAGGGGGCAGATGCTCAATGCAGGAGCTGCCCCTGGTGGTTAGTGTGTTCCCACTGGGGGAGCTCTGCTCAGCCACAAGCCAGGCTGACGGCTGCCAGTACAGTGGTGGTGGTGGGAGCCTCTGCTGCCTCCTCAGCAGCGCTAAGGATGTCCAACTGCAGCTTAGGCCTGCTCCCTGCTGGCAAGTGGGCATCCCCCGAGGGTCCCAGGCTGCCAGAGGGATGTCTGACTGCTAGCTTAGGCCTGATCGTCAGGGGAGTGGGCCTAGGCCAGCAGGTGGACATCTCCCGAGGGGTCCCAGATTGCGAGAGGGCACAGGCCAGGCTTAGAGACCCCCTGAGTGCACAAATTTTTGTTCACCAGGCCTCTAGTTGAGGTATAAGAGGAGCTCCCACTGTTGCAATCATCTAATGATAAAGCACACCCTGTTGGGTGATTCTTGTGACCCCTGTAACAAGTCTTCTAAGACAGATCTTTCATTGGGTTAGCCTTTAGATGAGATGAGTTCAATATTTTCCCCTTGGAGCCAAACAAACGAGTTCAAATTCTGGCTCTGCACCCTAAACAATGTAACTGGGCAATTCACCTCTGTGATCCTCAGCTTCCTTGCCTATAAAAACAGGGAATAGAATGGTACCTGCCTCCTTGGAACTTCATAAGAATTAAATGGGAGAATACAAATCTCTTAGCACTTGCCTGGCACATAGTTAGCACTTAAATGTTAAATATTGTTAGCTCATTCATAATAATGGCTATTTTAGTGAACAGATCCAGGAAATCTATTAATGGCAATAATTACTACAATAAAATCTTGGTGACTAGAATGCCTGGGGAAGAGATGTTTTGATTAATTGGATTTTGTAATTATACTAGGGGCCCGGTAGATGAAATTCGTGCATGGGGGGGAGAGAGGGAGTCCCTCAGCCCAGCCTGCCCCCTCTCACAGTCTGGAACCCCTCAGTGGATGTCCTATGATGGCCCCAGTCTGCCAGGCGCCTTGTGTGTGTGTGTGTGTGTGTGACCACTGGGGACCTGCCTCCAGCCCCATCTGAGGCTCGGAGCAGTCCTCCTGTGTGTGTCTACCTGCTGGGGGCCTG
>PVJC01041697.1:0-15217 GCA_004026665.1 Murina feae
GAGGAGGAGGAGGAGGAGGAGGAGGAGGAGGAGGAGGAGGAGGAGGAGGAGAAGAGAGAAAGGGGGGAACATAGATGTATGAGAGAAACATCGATGTGTGAGAAAAACATCCGTCGGTTGCCTTCCCTATGCACCCCTATTAGGGATCGGTGCATGGAGCAATGCTCCAACCAACTAAGCCACAACAAACAGGACTGCTTCAACTCTTGCAGTAGATTTTGTAAAGGTCCTTAGCTGGAGAGTATGCATTTATGGAGTGCTAGTCTGGATGAAAATAGCATTATAACATAAAATGCACCATTAATACTTTAAAACCCAGTATGATTTATATTTATATAAATAACATAAAAGAAGCCAATTAAACCAAAGTCACTGGAGGGTAAATAACATAAAAACTTATTGTTCTGTGAGCTGTGAAGATAAACTAATAATGAAAGTATTTATCATAGGTCTAACAACCAAGCAGGTAAGAGTGTGTTAAGCAGATTGCAGGGGGAAACATTTTTATTTTTCTGACACCAAAATTCAGGCCCAACATTTTGGCCCAATTCAGATCCATTTGAAATGTGACTTTATATCTGAAAGTTGCCTTTTGTCCACTTGAGTAATTAATAATTTTAAGTGTAACAAGGACATCTTGATTCAAACACTTTGTAATCTGACTGGGAGGATATTTAAAATTCATTACAGTACATTAAACTCACAGTGAACAGTTAGCTTCATTGCAAAATAAATAAATAGCCACTTTGCTTTGATCAGCAGAAATTCTGATAAAATCAGCAAAACACCAATTAAAATGTGAAAAATGTCACCTACCGTAGTTATTCTAATGGAACATGGACTTAGAGGAAGGAACTGATTCAATGTTGATTTTCATGCCAGCTGTGGCTTCCAGATGTAAATCATTTTGCTTTTTGCTGGTGTAGCTAGCTCACTCCTCCACAGGTCCTGGATTGTCCTGTGATTGAACTATTACATAACAAGGCAGCTCTATTGGGGCTGCGATTGCATTCTCTTCATTTTCTGGCAAATCATGGTTTTCTTAAATGGTTTACCATGACCAAATGATCTAGAGTCGCTCCTGTCACATGTGAACACTGTCTGGGGTTGAGGCGGTCTCTCATGGAAGAACATGACATGACCCTTTGACCTTGCTTCTTGTCATCTCAGTCATTTGAGTTCAGCAGCACAATGCTGCTATCTGTCCACAATAATTCAGACTTCTGTCACAGCATGGCAAGCTCAAGTTCAGTACGTGTTTGTTCATTTCTAGTACTTAACCTAGTGCTGGGTGCCAGGTGGGTGCTCAATAAACAAGTTGTAATGAACTAGCTATTGATAACAGGAAAGGAGCAAAGGGAAGGCCAAATATGATGGGCATGTCATTTGAGCTGCTCTGCCAGAAAGCTGCAGCTCTAACTCCCCAGGGGTCCAACAGAGGGAAGATAGACAGGCCCAATGAAGTTGGGGTGGCTTGGTACTTGTTTGTCAGCCAGACCTGTGGTTACTGCCAGGGCATGGAATTTGAGATATTTAATCACCTAAACCAGGGGTGGGGAACCTTTTTTCTGCCAAGGGCCATTTGAATATTTTTAACATCACTCACGGGCCATATAAATTATCACCTTAAAAATTAGCCTGCTATATTTGGTCAAACATTTAATTAACTTAGCCTAATGCCTTGGCAGGGCCAGATCAAATGATTTTCGGACCTTTTATGGCCCGCGGGTTAGATGTTCCCCACCCTGACCGAAACAAAGGACTTAGTTCTCTTGGTCTCTCTTGGTTCCTCTTGTGCTCTTGGTGTGTTGTGCTCTCCTGCATTCACCCACACGGCCCATGGCCATGTGGACCTCACACACAACGGCCTGTAACTGGTCCGATGCTAGCTGGACCTGGCTGCAATACAGAATGGAAACTCTGAACGCTGGCTCTGCTGTTAGCTCTACTAAAGCCCAAGTACACTTCCTCTGTAGCTGAATGAAGATAAACGGGGCTTTGGAAATGCAGAGATGTAATTCCACTTAAATAGAAATCATTCATTCTCCCAGGCCAGTCTCAGAAAATTCCTTTTCTTGAGATATTGTGAGGACTCCACCTCCAGCACTCACTGGGGAAATGGATACATGAACTTCCCCGGTAACAGAAGGACCGAGGAGGCCCACCTGAACTTCAGTCTCTTTCAGTGAATTCTATGGCAGGTGCTTGGACCTCCTGCTCTCAGAGTCCAGAAGTCAATTCTCAGGTCCTCAGGCCTCCACAATAAAGGGGGTAATTACGGTGAAGGAGGAAAAAACTGTTAATCGCACACCCTCTTCATGGAATTAAAAGAAAAAATAGAATTGCTTTGAACTGCAAGATGTGCTTCCTTTCCTGTCTGTAGGCAGCTTCTTCCTGACAGAAACTATGAATTCATTTCTAACAATTATTGTGGAATCTGTCAGTTCCACCTACTTCAGAAATCAATAACAGAAAAACAAATGTGCAAAAATGAAAACAATTGTGCTGTGTCGTGAGCACTGTTTTCTTCTTTTGATTTCCCTCCCCCCCAAATGTCGTTTCATCCCTTTGTATAATTACACGCAATAGATGTTTAAGAAGAAATGTTATGATAAGACCCTCAGCATGGAACCTGGCCCATTTGCAAACGAACTTGCTCTTTTTGCAATTAGGAGATGGAAGCTACGTTCAAGCAGATTCACAATTGACAAACACCAAAATTAAATTTAAACACCTCAGGGCAACCTTAATGAATTTAAATTTAGATGAAATAACTGTAATCTTACTGATTTTAAAACAACTAATTGTTTGGGAGCTGCTTACACTCATTTGAAGTTTTGTCCAGTTATTACCACTGCATTTCACAACTTGAATTTATATTTTTGCTACAGTTGGGATGTTCTTTTCAAGAACAAGGGGGTGACAAAATTGGATCTCTCACCCTCTGTGTTACAGTTAATTACATAACCACACTCTTCCGAAGTTGCCTCTAAGGATCCTAGCCTTTATTCTCGGTGACCCATTACCAGTAATAAATTGAGGGTGCTAGTTTCAGGGAAAAAGGCAGGAAAAAATGACAAGGGGATGAACTAGTGCACTTGTTAATAAGACAAGTTCTGCACGTATGCCTCAATATACACATTGTAAAACTCAGCCTTGAATATGTCTGTATGAATTTAAGACTGTTACTTGTACCTTTAAGGAAAAGTTAGACACATGATCTTATTGACAACTGGTCATTTGATTTCATTTCATTAGAAAGCATGATGGTGTCGTGAAATCAGAAAGGTCTTTTTGTATAGACTCCAACCACCCCCCTCCACCGTATGTTTGCTGTGATCTCAGGCAAGTACCTTCACCTCTAAGCCCCATTTTTCTGTAAGATGGGATAATAATATTCCTAATTGAAAGAACTGTGCAGACTGGATGATCATAAATATAAAGCATGTGGGATAGTGCTCAGCACATAGTAATCACTCATTAAATTCCAGCCACTAGAATTATGCACTCTCATGCCATATTTGAGAAGCAACACCAGCCCTGCCAGTGCGGCTCAGGGGTTGAGCACTGAGCTATGAACCAGGAGGTCACAGTGGGTTCCACCCTCGGTAAGGGGCGTACAGGAGGCAGCCGATCTCTCTCATCACTGATGTTTCCATCTCTCCCTCTTCTCTCCCTCTCCCTTCCTCTCCTAAATCAATAAAAATATATCGGAGGGGGAAAAAAACCACCGGGCAAGTGAATAAGATGCAGAACTTGGTTCTCCAAAGCAAACAAAAATATAAGATGCAATATTTGGGAGATACTTGTACTATAGAGTTATTCAGTGCCTGTCTGAAATGCAAATTTTATGGGGCATCCTATATTTTACCTGGCAATTTAGTGCTTAAGTTCTGACACTTAAAGACCTCACAATTTCATATTTTCATTTAAATACTTGAGTATTGAGTAAAGGGCAGGTTAGAAATGAAATGTTTAGGTTATCGCCTTAATTCTTCACTTCATTTGGGCATAGAGAAAGCAAGCTGCCGCTGTCACTCTGGATGTCCTTGGGAACCATGACAAGCAATCAACATCACCTGTGCTGGCTGATCATTCAGAGGCCATGATGCCCTTGTTTATAGCACCTTCAATTCCAAAGACATTTTTACTTGACTAATTCACTGTTTCATACCAGGCAGGGGGCGGAGAGGAAATCATTCAAACTAAATGCAACTCTCAAGTTCAGTTACTTGGCTTGGAAAACCGCAGATAAATTGATAACTGCAAATGGTCTGAAATGTGAATGATTCTTTTTCCACTTCAACTAAATCTATCGAGCACACCCAAATAATTTAAAAGTGCTGAAAATAAGCAGTATTGGGGATTAATGAAAGCAATATATTCACTTTGTTGCATTTATTATTTTTAAATTATAGTACTCCCTCTTGAAGGAATGCAATGAGGTTGAAATGAAGCAATTTTGTTGTTAAATATTGTCATTTAGAATAAAATGCATGAGACTCTGGAAATGAAACAGCACAGCTGTTGCTGTTTTCCATTTATCCTTAGTTTTTTTTCAAGTGCACCGAAAAAAAAAAAGATAGTCGCAAGGAAGTTCAGCATCTTGGTGGTTGTATGAGGGATGGATCAGACCTGGCACAAAAGTTGTCCAGGACGTGAGGTCCAAGGAGGCAGAGATGGGTGTTCAGATCCCTGGCATCCTTCTGGGACTCAGCTAACAATGGCCCCTCCTGTGTGTGGACTGGCTCTGACTTAGCGCCCCAAGAACAATGTGGGTCATGGGAAATAGAGAGATCTGGGCATTAGGATGTTCTTTGGGGTCACAGACCTTAACCTCACAGAACTTAGATCTAGTAGAGGAGCAAAAACGATTAAAATATTTTCCTTCAGGTGATTAGTGTTGTGAAAGGAAAATGGACTTTTTGGCTGTGTGACTTAAGGCAAATTACTCATCTTCTCTAAGCTTCCTTTGCCTTATCTAAAGAATGGAAAATAGAATCTACCTGCAGCGTCCTTGTGAGGACTGGAAATGATGCATGCAAAGGGCACAGTTTCTGGCAATCAGAAATGGTAACTGTAATTGTTTTCATTGCTATTATTTCCATTATATTTTCTGCTCTGTCTTGTTAGAAATGGAAAACAGTAAAGGTAGGGTTGGTAAGGCTTATATCTGAAATTCTGCACCAAATTGCCAGATGACGTTCAGGATGCCCAGTTAAATATGAATTTCAGATAAGCAATGTATAATTTTGTAGCATATGTATGTCCCACAAATATATGGAACATGCTCATAACTTTTTTAAAAAATCATTTATTGCTTGTCTGAAATTTGAATTTACCTAGGCATCCTGCATTCCCTGTCCCCGAACATGGCAACTTTAAGCAACTGGTCCCTTCTAAGAAGCCTGTTGAAATTAAAATTCTTCTGAGTCAAGTTCTACTTTCCTACTAATTTTTTTTGTAATGTTGATGCTTTCTTAATTTCGTTTTCTTTTTAAATTTGTATGTGACAGCAAATTCTTTATTGGGGAAGAAATACAGCATGCTAATATTCTCAGGGTAGTTTGGTGTTCCTTGGAGCAAAGTTGGTGCACATGGGGTCCCTAGAAGAGTCTCCTCATCTGTAAAATGGGTGCAAAGTACAGTGACTCAGCTTACAGCACATTGTGGACGGCAGGCTCTAAAGTATGTGGGGAACTAGAGGTGGAGCTTGGCACAGGTAAGTTATTACTATTATTCCCTTGGAAAGGAAAGCGATTATTGTTATTACTCAATCATCCATTCAACAAACATTCATTGAGTTCTTATGATATGGCAGACATAATCTGAGGCACAGGGAATAAAACTATAAGGAACTCCCCACTTACTGGGAAGTTCTATATAGCACAGACCATATTCCTCACAGAATTTCCTTTTTAATGGGGAAGAAAAACAAATATTTTACATATGATGATAAATCCTAAGAAGAGGGGGGGCAGGAGGGTGTGGTTAGAGAGTGATGAGAAGTCACTATTCTCAATAGGCTGGGGAAGGAAGGCAGCGCTGCTAAGTGACAGTTGAGCAGAGTCAGGGAGCAAGCCTGGAGAAAGAACATTCTAGGAGGAGGGAACACTCAGTGCAAACACTCTGATGATGCACACAAGTGCTTGACATGTTAGCAGAAACCCATTATGGGTAAGATTAATCAGGAAAACATATTTTGGTTTCCTCGAGCCAGTTTACCTGGAAATGCTGGCCTCACAGAGACCTCAGGTTCTCAATTGCTGCCCAGTGGGAATCACTGCTTACAAAGCTTACACTGACAATCCCTTGTGTGTCTCAAGGTCTGAGGAAGTTCCACTTTGGGAGCCTATTTTTAAGGGGAGCAACTACTCTCCCAGCCATTCTCTAGCCCCATAGAAATTACCAGGTGGTGTTCCCACAGCCACTGGACTGTCACACCAAACATAGGACCTTACAGTGGGCCAAGAGCTTCCAGCTGACCTCATCCAATTCTACCTGTTTTCTCTTTCAGCCATTTTTCTTTTTTAACTTTTAATTTCTACCCTTTGCCATCTGAAATGATTATTACAAGATTCTGTTCCTTCCAATGGCTGGTCTACAACCTGACCTCTGGCACTTATCCATTAGCTCTCCTTCTTAGTCATCCTACAATGGTGTGGGTTGGTAAGATGACCTTCAGGAGAAGGCTAAGTTATTCTTCTTCCCTAGAGCTCTTGAAAGTGCTTTCAAGAACAGGGCAGAATTATTTAAAATAATCAAATTCATTTGTAACATGCCAGCAATGTCAGGTCTGATCAAATAATTGAAATGATACCCCTTCCCCAGGAACTGGCTTTTCACTTTTCAGATCATTTCACTATTTGCTGAGACCACATTTCACTTGTGGTGACCACATTCCATTATTTCCTCTCTGGGTATGCATAAAGAAGTCTCTGCCCAGAAAAAAAGCCCACCAAAAATCCTTTAAAAGCTGCTGACTCCTGTCACTGGGTACTGGAGCCATCGAGGCTCAGACACCTGGCGTGTGCAGACGATTGAATAAATTCATAATCCTTCACCATTCTGGCCTCATGTATTCCTCCTTTGGCAACCTATCAAGCACCACATTAAAGTGGTTCTTGGATTCAGTAGTTGTATCTCACTTGTAAATAGGTAAACATTTCTTTCATTTACATTACTTTCTTCTATATAAAGTATAAAGATCAGCTTCAGTAAATTAACATGTTAGGATCATGTTCAGTGCTATAAAGGGCTTCTTATTTTTAAAGTTCTTTCTATCCTTTCAGTAGTAAATATTTAATCCCTGTCATGGTCAGTAGGTTAGATACTAGCACATTTGCCATGCTGCTGCTCCTATCAAAATCAACCCTGATGCCTCCACTTTACTGGGGCATGGAAAAGTCCCTTTGATAAAGTTTCTGAAAGTTTAGCAGGAGCAGTTGAAGACATGGAGCAATCGTTCCTTGAACCCTGCACAAGGATGTGTTTATGCCTTTTTCACTGTTTTTAGCAAGACTTTTGAGTAATTTCCTGTGTTATTGACAACAAAGAAACCCACTAATGGGAAAGTCATTCAGGCTACAAATTCCCTACACTGAATCCTTTAACCTACTGAGGGATATGCAAAGGTAACATTATGGGAAGTAGCTAAGTCATCCTTTGGGCTGGTGAAACCTCCTCTACTTTTTGCTTCATTTTCCCCACTCCAGTGCTTGCCAAGGCTTTCTGTTTCTATGTGAAATGGTCACCATCTCACATTCCTTTTCATTGAGATGCTTGGCTATAGTTTCTATCATCCTCAGATCTTGTTTAAACTCTCAAAATGGGAGTCATAAAACAGAGAGAGAGAGAGAGAGAGAGAGAGAGAGAGAGAGAGAGAGAGAGAGAGAGAGAGAGAGAGAGAGAGAGAGAGAACTAACCCATCAGGCTGGTTGTACTCAGGAAACTTGCCTAACAAAAGCAGTAACATCCTGCATGTCCACCCTATGGAAGCACCAACTTCTCATTGTAATTATCCACCTTTAAAAAAATTCTACCTGGAAGTGGAGGTGCTCCTGAACACTTCATTTTGTGACATTGAAGATGAATCTCAGCCTCCCAGAAGTTCTTTCCATTTCACAACAAAAGTACAACAACATCTCTTCCCACCCACCAAAATAACCTGGAGAGGAGAATGGTTGCTATTCTAGACAAACACTATGAAAATGTAGTGTATTGATTAGTGAAGAAAAATAAAGTCTCTTCTCCATGCTGTTCAGTTATCCTGCTCATCTCTTAATAGTCCTACATCCATAAAAGGCCAAAGGACTCTGACCTTGACAAGGTAACTGAGCAGGAAAAGGCAATCATGTGTACAAGGCTGTCACCCACCCTACAAATTATGATAAAATATACCTCAGGGTCAGAAAAAAGAGTTGCATCTCTCCAGTGACACCCACAGTAGTACGCTTAAGGATTTGAATAGAATAGCAATTTATTTTGCACGACCATGTTTTATGGTTATCATCAAGCATTACGTCTTCAGAGACAAAAAGGTGGTATTTTTATGGACTCTGGCTCCTGGTTGCATTATCCTCACAGCTCAGAAATTACCTCTTGCTCCTTTTTTAATCCCCCCTTTCTCACCCCCATCCCTTACCCCTCATTTAACAAAGTAGCTGTTTTTGTAAAGAGAAGGGGGAAAATAACTTGAATCCGAATTACATAAAGGGCACAAAGTGAACAGATTTCCAACCCTGAATAGTTTTGAAATGAATGATTATCTGGCTAATTAGTGAAATAAATAATAATAATTGCCTGTCCCTCCTCATTAGAGCCCTTAATAGTAAATGGAACTCCAGTGCAGAGTTCCAGTGAGCTGGCTTCACGGCACAGGGCTCAGGTCTGTGTTGGAAAAAGGAGACATGACTCTATCTCGCAGGTGCCCACGTGCCAACCCTGAAAACCAGAAGAGCAAAAAGAAAATAAGGGTGGCTTCAGGATCTGCAAGGGAGATGGTTTGGGACATAGAGGGAATATTTCTGGCTTCTTTCCATGCTTAGGATTATATTCCACGCGTCCAAGAAACAAGAGCTATAAACATAGAACTCTGGGGCCAGAGCATAGCTCATCTAACCAGCAGCATCCATGTTCTTCAACTCTGACCTAATCCATCTGCAACATTATTCACCCAGGCTTCTTGTTAAACCTGTGTGCCCTGGGCTCCCTCCCAGGCCCCTAACTCAGCAGCTCTGGAGTAGGCCCAGGGTCTGCCTGCTCAAAGATTCCCGGGTGCTGTGTGTGCACCTGAAATTGCAGCAGCTCCGACAGCCAGTGGCTGGAGAGACTGGGCCGTGCTGTGAAATGAGGCATGTCTCTTCTGTGTGGGGAGGATGCGATAGCAGGAAATCTCTGCAGATGGGACCATCCTCCTGTAGAGAAGGTTACTCTGTGGTTCAGCCACAACATCCTCCTCCCGGGGCTCCTCTCTGCACCAGCCTTGCCACAACCTCTGAAATGAGCAGAGAACCTTGCCACTGTTTTGTTCCTGGAGCCTGTTCAGTCAAACCCATTACTCAACACAGAAAGCATGTGGCTTCTAATGAGGCAGCAGACCAGCTTTCAGGGGTCTGTTCCCAGTGTGATGTATGAGTGGAGAGCCTGCTAATGTTCGTCAGTGAGAGTACCTGCAAAGCTTGATGCTCAAATCATCTTCTTTCTGTTTGGAAATCCACCCCTGTTCCGGTGCTAGCAGGAAATGGGAATGCAAGGATTGACCTTAACCTTCCCCTGTTTTCTAACCAAACCTTACAAGACTCCCTGGGTCTCTAATCCATGCTGCTCTCTCCACTCTGACACATTTGCCCCAACCATATGAAGTAATTAATCAACTTAACTATAATGTGCTTAGTACCGGGGAGGCAGAGGTCTTCTTGAGCTTGAAGAGCGTATAGTCTAGCCTGGGGGACAGACTGGCAAACAGACAATTATAATACTACAGTAACCCTGGAATAAGCTGAGGAGGAAACTCGGCAGAGTCTCCAGTGATGAAGAGGAGATGCTCAACAGGAGAAGGAAGAATGCTCAAGAGAAGAAGATGCTATGAGAAGAGCTTTCCAGTGAGAGAAGAGAGGGCTTATGTCAGGGCCATCGCAGTCAAAAGACTCCAACTTGTCTGAGCTGCCCCGAGAGGCACCGTGCCCAGGGCCCAAGATACATGTAGGGGATGGCAGCAATGTTTTAGCTCTAATTTATTCTAAAATCAGAAGGAAAAAATGAGTACAATGATAATGAATATAGAATAATGATCTAGCCTGTGTTATACTTATCTTTGTTTAATGGAAGAAGAGGCCCATAGAGGTAAAAGTGTCCAGGATCCTCAAAAGCCATAATGCATTAGTCACGAGCTCTGGCTTATGTGAAGATACAGTTGAGCGATCAGATCTGGAAGTGCAGGTGACAACACCTAAAACACACCAAGCTCTTCTTGGTGCAGGCTCTTTTCTGAGAGTATCACCCTCTTTACCCTTCACAACCCCCTGAGGAATGTAGCACTACCACTGCCTCCTTTTCACAAATACTGAAGTCAGAGCAGGAGAGAATAAGTTCCTGAAGTCATACACTCATTTGAGGTCACCCAGAGGACCAGGCCACTATCGAGATGCTACTACTCCAGAGCCCACACACTCAAACTCTCTGCTGGTGCTCCCCAGTTACTTAATTATCGGTGATGAAAAGCTTATTTTCTTTCTTTCTAATCAGTCATAGACCAATACCTTTCTAAACACACATACACACACAAAACCACCAAAACAATAAAAATGAATTGCTAGAAAAGTGAAAAATGAAACAAAAACATGCAAACGGTAAGCTCAATTTCTTAAAAATTAAATTCCACAGACATAAAATCACATTTCAAGGTTTGCTTACATGTAGCAGCCATGGCAAATTTATTTACTTATTTGCTAGTTTGTTTGTTTATTTTAATTATTGTTGACAATATTACAGATGTCTCCCATTTTCTCCACTTTATCCCCCTCCACCCTACCCCTGCCCCCGGGTCTTCACCTATTACCCATGTCTACAGGCTATGCATATAAGCATGTAAGTTCCTTGGTTTATCTCTCCTCATCCTTCCCAACCCCACATCGAGGTATGTCAGTCTGTTCCATGCCTCCCTGCTTCAGGTCTTATTTTGTTGGTCAGTTCATTTTGTTCATGAGATTCCACAAATAAGTGAGATCACGTAATAGTATCTTTCTCTGACTGGCTTATTTCACTTAGCATAATAGTCTCCATAGAAGTTTCTCAGCACTTACCCTCAACATCTTTGCTCACATCCTCTTAGGCTGGTCACAAAGAGCTTGCAGAGACGAAGGCCTGTGCACCACACCTGAGGAGCATGTTGGGTGCTGTTCTGCCGGCCCCACAAGTGACAGTTTGCTTCCTTTCACAGCAGTGGAGTGGAAAGAGGCACGCAAAGGAAGATGCCACTTCCCCAAACGCTGGTGAGAGGGATGAGAAGGGAAGGACTGGGAGCTCAGAGTGAATTGGGGTGCACACCTTTTCTAACCAACTTGAGGGTGCTGTCTGTCTAAGCACTTGCCTGTCACAGGCAGAGCTGGGGCCATGTAGCCTGAGCCTCCCGTCTATGGTCACCTGGGATTTGGGGATTTAGATTTTCTTGTTAATGGCAAAGTCTGGAACATTGTTGGGCACTGTCCTGAAGGGAGAAGAGCAGCCTAGGGTAGAGACACTGCCCATAGGGATTCACGCCACAGAAGCGTCCACCGAGAAATGGACCCACACAACCACTCTGACGATGCCAATAGACACCTCCTCCCGAGAAGGAGAAGGAGGTGGACAGCCTGTGGGAGGCAGAGTAGTCGCACCGCCTAAGAAGTTATGCAACAATGTGTTCTCATCCTATTGCCGCGGGAGGCGTGAAGCTGCCCAGGGGTTTGGTGGCCTGTTATGCTGAGATGACAACTTCAGCGCTCTCCTCTAAGTGCCTCATGGGTAGTTACCTTATTTGATTCTCATGACAACCTTGAGAAATGGGAACTGTTGATTTGCAGAGAAGTGGAGGCATGGAAATGGTGCATAGCTTTCGCAGGGTCGCACAGCTAACGAGTGGTGGGGCTGGGTTTAGAAACTGGCGGCATAGATAAGTGCTTAATATAACTTATTATATTAATTTGACCCATATTCTTCCACGTAGATGCTTTGCACAGCCCATTAGAGGGCCCTCTTTTTCAAGGTTATGAGCAGAACTTCAGATATAAGAGAGAGGCAAGCTGGCATTAGCAGTACACAAAAGAATAGATATAAAAACAACTTACATAGGAAGGAATTTTCATTATTTTATTTAGTCCTCTGCATTGCCTGAAAGCAGTTTTGTATCATACCCATATTCCAGATGAGCAAAGGATGCCTTCAGTTGCCACAGTCACGTGATTGATTTAGGCTCCATCAGAGATGGGAACCTGCTATTTCCAATTCTTTGCTTCTTCCCCATCACCATTCTATGGAGTTTGAGAGCAAACAACTGCTATCTGGAGCCCACCCCTCTCCTCCTCTTCCTCCTGAAGAACTCCGTACAGTTATGCTGGGTCCTCTCTACCCACTCATTTCATCTAGGTCATGCCTGAGGCCAAAGATGAAAAACATCTGTACAGTTTAAAGCTTAGCTGCAAATTTTAGGATTGAGAAAGGTTGTCCTGCCCCATGCAACCTCCTTCACTGTAATCACATCGTCAGAGCCTCCCAACAGGCACAGACAGTTCGTAGAAGCTGAGCTGAAGCCCAGCAACCCAACTCCAAGCTCTAATAATTACTGAAATTCGCCGAGAATAACAATAGCTCAGTAAAGCCCAGTGTTTCCCTAAAGGGCAAGGATAATAGGCCTATAACTTCAAAGGTGTAAGAATCATTTGTTATTCATGTCAATTCCCTCACCATTGCCAGCCACATCAATCTTTTTCAAAGGGGACACTGGAACGAAACATTGAAGTATAAAGGGGAAAAATAGGCCTATAAGGTGAGCAGTAGCAGACAGCAAAGCCACTCTGTGATTCCGCTTGTTGCTGCCCTGGATTTGTAATGATTCATTAGGGTTCACCCTTTATGCTATGCCCATGTGACTTCAACTCCCTAGTAAGGCAAGTAGGTGGGCCAAAAGGAAGACAACACCACCAAGCCATTTCTGGATATTTTTAGAATAACATTTTTTTCCCCAAGAATTTTTAACCACAGAGATCCAGGCACTCTTTGCTGATTCAGTTTCAATTCAGAAATAGCACCCACTTTAAAAAATGTACACACACCCAGGCAGCCACACTGGTCCCAGGACTTAGCTTTCAAAGTTACAGAAGTATCTCCAGCAAAAAAGGATGCTTAGGAACAGGCAGTAGCCAATGACAGAAGAAGGACAATGAAACACAGATGGAGGTGACCCTGGATTGAAGGCTCAGCCTGTGGGTAAACCTCTTCCCAGAGAAGAAATACATAGTGTTGGTAGTTTTAATGGCATCCCCTGTACCCCTTTACTTAAATCATGAATGATGATTTATAGGAGGCATTTTCCATCGCAGTCATGGATGGGCTTTCGTTTCCTTGTTCTATGCACAGGAAAGAGAAGAGAAAGTAAAGATGTCTCCCCCTGACTCCCCACCCCACCACACACACATATACTCTGGCTTGCTTGGACATGGCCTCAGAAAATAGGAGCCCTGGTGAGGTCCAGGTTTCCCAGCTCTTGGCCTTTGGGGGAAAACAAGGTTCCTTCTAGGTGGATCCTGACCAAAGGTCCCAATGCGTGGGAGACTAACTTCATGTTTGCTTCCATTAAACAGGGTATTTGATCCTCCCCTCTGCCATCAGCCACACACCCTTCCAGGCTCAGAGAAAGGAAACCCCAGCCATGGGTGCCTCCTGGTCTCTCCTGAGTGGGTAGCCTCTGGAGCCTAGAGTGAAGCTTCCTCCTTCAAACATTGCCTGGGAATAACTTGAGGAGGAGGCCTGACTCTGCTGCCAGGCTGGGAGAAGGACTGAGCCCTCACATAGTCAGGGCAGGCCCAAGAGACAGTGGCCCGGGTCATACAGAAGCAGAGCAGGTGCCAACATCTGTCTAAATAAATTATCTGAGTTTGTAAGGCTCATACCTTAGCAGCTGAAAACTGGTTTTAGTTCTAGGTTATATTTCTTCTCTTTAGTAATTTTTATAATTTCTAAATAAAAATACTTACATGTCAATTATAAAATATATTAGCAGTAGACATGTACAAGTGAAAAATAAGAATGCTTAAGTCTCTTCCCACCCCATCTATCCTACTCAACACTGTTAATATTTTGGGGCATTTCCTTCCAAAACGTTTTCTAAGCACATCTCCCAGCATACATTACTGTAGTTATATGCCCCAGTTTCTCTACTGATTCTGCCTCTGAACCCTGTTCCCCTCTGAATCTGCTTAGTCTCTTGTGTTACCCTGGTCTTCAACGTTGGATACACCCTCAGCCTCATGTCTGCCGTGGGTTCAGGCTAGGTTCTCACCCACAGCAGCTTTGCTTTGACTGCCTGGCCTAGCTTTCAGTCAGTTCAGCCATTTATTGTGTCTGAGCTGTGATTTTGGCAACTTGAGAGCCTCTTGTTTTTATTTTTATTTTTTAAATTTTTATTATTTTAAAAAAATGTTTTTATTGATTTCAGAGAAGAAGGGAGAGGGAGAAATAGAAACATCAATGATTAGAGAAAATCATTGATTGGCTGCTTCCTGCATGTTTCCTACTGGGGATCAAGCTTGCAACCCCAACATATGCCCTTGACTGGAGTCGAACCTGGGACCCTTTTGTCTGTAGGCCGATGCTCTGTCCACTGAGCCAAACCAGCTAAGGCAGAGCCTCTTGTTTTTAAACAGTTGCATGGCCTTCCTCTCATCAGGAATAGAAGTGAGTTGGCCATGGTGACTTTATAAGCCAAAATGCAGACAAGAAGTGGTGAAAAAGACCTTTCAGCCTAGAAGGAACAAATAATACTCCCTGGATCATAAGAAACCTTGCCTACAAGATTTAATAACAGGTATTTTGGGCAGAAATAACAAAATACTATATTAAGCATATTTACAAACTGTAAGGTGATTTGATTAGCTATAAAACATTGACATGTTTTTCTTAATGTGCACTTTTGAATGGAGAAAATATCGTACTTTCACCCACTTTTCATGATGTGAACTCA
>PVJC01041698.1:0-15238 GCA_004026665.1 Murina feae
CTCACCCCTAACCCCCACCCTCACCCTTACCCTCACCCTCACCCCTAACCCTACCCTCACCCTCACCCCCACCCTCACCTTACCCTCACCCTTACCCTCACCCTCACCCCCACCCTCACCCCTAACCCTACCCTCACTCCTACCCTCACCCCTCACCCCTTTGTGAAGGCCCGGCCCCAGGGGCTTCCCACGGTGCCCCTCCCTGGAGGCTGTGATTTATACAAAACAGACACTTGATCTTCATCCCAGTTCCCGGCACTGAGCTCCTAAACCCCAGGTTTCCTAAGTGAGCAGAGCAATGAAGGCGTCTTTTGTGGGATGAACAGGTGACCTTGAAAGCACCTGAGGCTGAGGCTGGGTGCCAGGGTGTGAACAGGCGGGGTGGTGAGCAGGGCCCGTGCTGGGGCTGAAGCTCCCTGAGAGCAGGGAAGACCGCACCCCCCAGACCTCACCCGGTGTGCCTCTCCCCCCAGCTGTTCCCCAGTCGTGTCTTTTAACAGTAACCCAGGGATCTGCCGGTAACAGGAGCTGCTCCCAAATTAGCTAAACGCCAGGCTCCTTGGGCCTGTAAGCAGGTGGTCAGAAGCACCTGGCGTTGAGCCCTCACCCCTTGGGACAGGATGCTGCCCCATGCAGATTGTGTCAGATTTGGGCTGAACTGCAGGCCACCACTCGAGCCTTGCCTGCTGGTGTGGCACCCTGCCACCCCCACCACATGCACACACACATACGCACACAGACACTCACGCGCACACACACACACACACAAGCACACACATGTGCACGCACGCACCACACATATACATGCACCACACACGTATGCTCTCACATACACACACATGCACACACACCCTCCCCCACACGCACACACATGTGCACACACATGCGCACGCACGCTCTAGAATTGCAGTCAGAGTTTCGAGGCGAATGCGCCTGGGAATTGGTGTGTTGGCGCCCGGTTCCCAGGCAGCGTGGACCCCTTCGCTTTGTCTCCAAGACACACAGAGGGCAGGCCCCACCCACGGAGCTGGCGTCCTGCCCATCTTTCCCTGAGGAGTAAAGCCAGAGAGGCCGTCAGCACAGCCCCTGCCTGCGTGCCGTGGCAGGTGGGTGACTAGGCGCCTGTCTGCCTAATGTTTAGGGGGAACCAGGTTGAGTCTTCGGATCCCAGTGAGGCCCAGCCCGCCGGCCTGCTAACTGGGGCTGCATGGGGGTGAAACGTGAACATTGGCAATGGGTAGCCTGGGAGAGGCGTGTCACCTACCCAAGGCCACGGCGGAGGGCTGGTGCTCAGTGGTTAATCCTGCCCCTGGGCCCTTGTGCTCCCAGCACTGATAGGAGCCCCAGCTGAGCCACAGGCAAGAGCAAGGGCACAGGACAGAGGAGCCCGGGACCAGGGGAGGCGACCTGGACGCTGCAGTTGATCTGGGATGTGGCCGCAGCTCCCTGTAGACCCCGTGGAGGGCCATGTGGGACCCGTGGCGGCTTGCGGAGAAGAACCAGGCTTCACTTCCTGCAGCTGCTTCTCATCGCGGTCCCAGCGGCAGTCAGGGGCAGGGAGGAGGCAGTGTCTCAGCCGAGACGGGGTCCTGTGCTCCGAAAGGCGTCCTGTGCCAGCTCTGAGCTCTAGAGCGAGAACGAATGGGAGCGCCCGGGGCTGCGGGCAGGTGCACATCCTGCGAATGACCATCTATTTCCAAGAGCAGTTGTTGGGCTTTTGTTAGGAGACGGCAGGGGTGGGGAACGTCCAGCCCTCGGGCTGGGCAAGGCCCAGCGAAGGCATTAGGGGCGAGTTAGTGAAATGCTGATAATTTTGTGTGGCCCCAGAATGATGGCAGAGAAAGGTTTTCCCCTGCCTGGTGGCTGACATGGATGGGTGTTTGGGTTAGTTGACCAGCTGTCCAGACAAGGAGCTGAACCAAAACTCCTGCCAGTATCGAGGGTCTCCACCCCCGACCCCTCCACCCCCGGAGAGAGGCGGCAGGAAGCCGACTGTTTGCTCACAGGGTGGCTTGGCTTCATTTCAGAAGATAAAACCTTTGTGACCACGTCTCCCAAGTTCCGTGTGGCAGAGCCTGGCCCCAGACATGGGCAGGGGGCGTGGAGCGCCACCCACCACCCGCCACCCGCCACCTGCCACCCGCCCTGAGGAAAGCCCTCAGGCAGTGCCCGGAGCTTCCGGCTCTCCTGCCAGGAGTCCCCAGGCGCCCTCCAGATGAAACCACGATGAAATGAGCTCCGACAAAGGGATAAATCAATCTCCTCTATAGAGTTGTCGTTCATGTAAATGTAATTAGATTCCCGTCCGCCTCGCTTCAATTTTTTAAGACCCAATAGGATGGAGGGGGAGGCCTTTTCCCTCGTTTATTTATTTCTTCGATCTTGTGGGAGAAGTACAACGTGCTAATGGTTTTCTTCTGGTTTAATAAAGGAACAGTAACAAACATTTACACCTCCGAGAGAACAAGGAGGCAGATTTGAGCATTGTAGCCAGAGCAACGCCTTGTTGAGAAGACAAATGTTACCTCTCAAGGCACAGGGACCCTAGGGCCCCCTCACCTCCTCGGGTCTTTGCTCAAATCTCTCACACCCGCCCTCCCCCACCCAGAGTTTCCCAGGTGAACGTCCCTCCTTCACACCTGCACCGTGGGAGGCTCCAGTAAGAATTACATGAGTGCCCTGGCCAGTGCGGCTCAGGAGTTGGGGCACCGTCCCATGCCCCGAGAAGTTGCCAGTTGGGGCACATGCCCAGATTGCGGACTTGACCCCCAGTAGGGGGCGTGCAGGAGGCAGCCAGTAGATGTTTCTCTCTCTCTCTCCTCACTTCCTCTCTCTGTAAAATCAATAAAAACATTTATTCTTAAAGAATTATATGCGCCCAGCTGGCGTGGCTCAGTGGTTGAGCGTCGACCTGTGAACCAGGAGGGCACGGTTGGATTTCCGATCAGGGCACAGGCCCGGGTTGTGGGCTGGATCCCCAGTGGGGGGCGTGCAGGAGGCGGCCGATCCATGATCCTCTCTCATCGTTGATGTTTCTCTCTCTCTCTCTCTCTCTCTCTCTCTCTCTCTCTCTCTCTCTCTCCCTTCATCTCTGAAATCAATAAAAAAATATGTATTTTAAAAAGAATTAAATGCGTTAAAATACTTACCATGCGTCTAACTGTGCCTGGCTCATAGCGACTGGTGACTTACATTTCATTGAATTTAAGACACCGTCGACGGCAGAATGCTCCCGGGCTGTTTATCTACCACCAAGAAGGAAAGAACGCCGCCCGCTAAACTGTTAGACGATGCTGTCTTATCTCTTCTAACTTGTTTCATCGAAGGGGTGCTTTGGGCTTAAGTGGACGGGGCTTCTCCAGGCTACCACTTCCGTGCGCACATGAAAGAAAGACACACGCCGACACATTAGTTCAGGGGTCTGTAAAACGTTTGCTCGTCGAAGTCACACCCTCTGATTTGATTTTCTGCCGTGAGCCATCGAGGCCTGAGCTTGTCCCCACATCAGCGTCCTGGGAGCCGTGGGGAACGTGGGGTGCAGCTCTGGCCAGGAGAACCCGCAGAAGACGGAGACGCCGTGGCCACTGTTGGACCCCGCTGGCCTGGGGGGTGAACACATGCCCAACAGCTCACTGGCTGATCCTCCACTCGCCTGGACACCTGGCCACACCTTTCGCATCCTGGGGCCAACGTGCTGTCCCCAGAATTATCGCCCGGGTCCACGCCCATCGGCAAGCGTGGAGGCGGAGCAGGTGAATGGGTGGTGGGTGAGCAGACAACCGCCCCACCTGCACCAACATCGAGCCTGCCGGCAGGTTCCACCCCCCAGAGCCCCCACCAGCTTCCCTGTCAGGATCTGACCTGGGGTGCGGCGAGGCGCCCCGTGTTGGGGAAGAGGAGACGCGTTACGTAGCCGCCTTCTCGAGAGTGTGAATCCCTTCCCAGCGAGGGATTGATTCTTCTCGTGCGACACGGTGTTTGCAAACTTCACTGCTGTCCTGATCATCACTGCTAGGTAGCAGTTGGCACAGCGTGGGCTGCGGAAGGGGATCTATTTTCCCAGCTAATAAGGTTTATTTTTACTCCGGCTGAATAATACATGATCAGTGTCAAAGGAAATTACAGTCCTTCCGTTACACACGGCGCTGCCCCGCCGCACCTGTGCCGCGCCCCCTCCCGCTCCCTCAGCTCTTCCCTTGGGGAGGTGCCTCCCTTCCCCATGCCCTCCTGCCAGTCACCCCCTGGAGGCAGGAGAGAACGTACAGTGGGCGCCTGGGGACCTGCGCTCTCGAGCGCGTTGCGTTAGGAATGGTTCTGTGACGATATGAAATGGAACAGCTCTGATCCCAGCCCACGCCTGTGTGTTCACGTCTGCGGTAAATAAAAACAGTAAGCAATCTGTCTAAGTGCTTGATTTTTTTCCCATCGGTGGTTTATTCTACTACATTTCTGTAAAGGCCCATTTTTCCAGCTTTGGGGGAAATATATATATATATATATAGCTGTTATCCACTGAGCTGAGACCGAGGCAGAAGCTGCGTGCGGAGCGGCCCTGCCTGCTGGCCTGGCGCCCACCTCTCTCCCAAGCCCTGAGCCTTGCCTCCCCCCTCCACCTGCCACAGGAGGGGAAACACTGCCATTTCCCAACGGGCCGCTTTCCAAGCCGAAATCAATAAAAAATATATATTTTAAAAAGAGTTCAAAAATATATTTGTATTGATTTCAGAGAGGAAGGGAGAGGGAGAGAGAGAAACATCAGTGATGAGGAAGAGAATCACTGATTGGCTGCCTCCTGCACGCCCCCCACTGGGGATGGAGCCCACAATCCGGGCACATGCCCTGACCAGGAGTCAAACCCTGACCTCCCGGTTCATGGGTCCATCTCAACCGCTGAGCCACACCACCCGGCCGGGCTGTCCTCTCCTCTTGACTTTCACAAATAAAGACGAGGACATGTTCCCACAGAGAGAAAACCACTCTGTGACATCAGCAGCAAGCTGCAGAAGCACGCGGAGGGTGGAGGAGCTGCACGGGCCCCCCTCACTCGGAGCAGCGTCTGGCTGCAGGAAGGCCCGGCTCCCGCAGCCGCTGGCCCTGGGCCCTCACCGACGGGAGCACATGGGAGCACTTGCAACTATGATTTCAGAAACTCAGGAAGCGATGAAGCAGGCGTTGGACAAGGTGCCAGGTGACCACGTTGTCCCACTGGTCTGGGGCCCAGATTGCACACTCCCCATTCTCAGGAGCTAGACACCAGAACTTGCCGCCCGCACCTCAGCAGCGGCCGACCGCGGGGTGGGGACTCCGCCTGAGCTGCGTCTTCGGGTCTGTACTGAAAGGGCAGGGGGCTGGGAAGGTGAGGCTGCTGCAGGTACAGAGAACTGTGAGGGCGGACAGGTCAGAGCCGCTCCTGGCACCCCACCTGCAGCCTTCCCTTTCGTTGTTGTTAATCTTCGCCTGAAGATATTTTTCCATTGATTTTTAGAGAGTGGGAGGGAGGGGGGAGACAGAAAGAAAGAGAAACATCGATGTGAGAGAGACACAGCGATTGGTTGCCTCCCGCACATGCCCTGACCAGGGTCGGGGATGGAACCTGCAACCCAGGCATGTGCCCTTGACCGGAATCAAACCAGGGACCCTGGGTCTGCGTGCCGATGTTCTATCCACTGAGCCACACCAGCTAGGACTGAAGCCTCCCTTCAATTCCTCTTCAGGAGGCGGGGTCAGTGGTGGCATTCGCTCCATATGTGACGCCACGGAACCACAGAGCTCGACTCCCTGCCTAGGACCCGGGAAAGGGAGAGGATCCCGGGCTGTGGACCCCTCATTCATCCCTGTGACAGCCCTGGAGGTGCAGCCTGCCATGCCCTTGGCTCAGAGAAACTCCGCCACATGCTCAAGGTCACGCTGAGTGACAGATGGACCGCTGAGCTTCGAGGTACACACTCTCTTGCCAGTGCCCACGGGGGATGTGGCCTGGGGTCCTGGGCTCCCCACAAAGCCAGAGACAATGTGGGGCTATTTGCAGCCTCAAACCCTCTGTCCCCCGCTTTTCCTCCCCGTGTCCTGGGGGCTCCAGAGCAGAGAAGCTGTGACCCAGCGGCCTGCATCTGGCGAGGCGCTCGGGGTCCCACCCAGGGGCCCCTGCTCACTAGCTCCCCTTCGCCCCCGAGTGGTCTTTCCACATCCGGATGCTCAGTCCCCTCTGTGACGGGGCCTCTGCAACCAGCAAGGTCGGATCCTTCGCATCTTCACAGCCACAGGCGCCCCCCAGGGGCCACGGCTGCACTCGGGAAGGGAATGCGCGTGTCTCTCTCACGGCCGGCTGGGGAGACCGATAACTCACGGGCTGCAGGCGGGAGCGGAGGTGGAGGCGGGGGCAGGCCCTGGAGTGGGAGGAAAAGCAATCTCGTCCAGCGGGGCCGCGCGGCTGGAGCCGGCCACAGGGGAGCACTTCACCGCTGATGAAACAGCTGACGCTGGTCTCCAGGAGCTCAAACTGAGAAAAATGGGGCAGGCACCACTTATCCCAGCCGGAGATTACCGTGTCCTGACCTCGCACCCCTCACCCCCCTACCCGGGACGACCCGTCCGGAATACAGAAACGGGAATCAGTGTGCTGCTTGCTCCCCCCACAGCTGGCTTCCTGGCTTCTTCCTGCAAAGACCAGAGCTGACAAACAAGTGACAAAGTGGCCCCCAGCTGGCGGACCGCTCCCTGGTTTCCGTGTGCAGATGGTGTGAGCCCCCGTTAGTGCCGGACCATACGGATTGAGGGGGGCGGGCTGAATGCCGGCACCGTTGGGAAGGGAGATTGGATGTTGGGAGCCAATCCATAGCGTGGGGCAGGCAGGGTTCAGGCATCTTGGGGACATTCTGGGTCCACACCCCCCTACTGGGTGCAGCAGACGCTGGGCCATGCCACATCCTGTCCTCCGGCCCACCTCAATTCAGCACCATGGAGGCGGACAGTTCCCCATTCCCAGGCCTCTCTCTCTAGCTGCTTCTGAGCTTCCTGGGAAACGCAGGAGGCCAGCTCTTGCCTACACACAGCCCAGAGCTGCGGGGGAGACAGCCACCCCAGATGCAACCCTGAAAAAACAGGGGGGTGGGAGGTGATGGACAAATGGCCCAGCCTCACCTCCTCCCGAGGTACCATCATGAATGAGCGGCACTCGACACCTTCTTCCGGGGTCCCCGCAGGACGAAAGCTTGGGGGAATGGAGCAGCAACCATCTCCATGGCAAGTCCTGTCATTTCATGCTCCTGCCGCCTGGTCTCCTCCCGCTGTCCCTGCTCCTCCTCCCTGGGACCACATCCCCGTGAAAGCACCTGCCCCACGCCCCTGTCTCGGCCCTGCTTCTTGGGGGTCCACACCACACGTGGAGAGCTTCCCTCGGGGGGATCCTGAATGGTGTGGCTCCCTTGTGAGGCTGCAGCAAGGACCCAGGGCTGGGAGGTAAGTGGATTGATGATGACCCCTGGAGGACAGTAGCCTCACAACCATCGGGCCTCTCAGCCGCCGCGAGCTGTGGCAGGCACGGGGTGGAGGGAAGCGTTGGCCCCTGGACTGTGTGGGACCAGTGGGCGCTGTCAGGGTGGGAGGCTTTGCTGGCTTTGTTACCCGCCTTGGACTTGATGCAAGAGCACGCCAAGTGCAGGTCAGCCAATTACCCGCTCGGGACACGCTGTCAGAGCCGGAAAGGCCCCCGTGGCGGCATTAAAAGTGGCTCCTGGCCTCCTGCAGCCGAAGGGGAGGTGGGGGAGGAGGTCAGGGCTGTAATGACAGGGAAGGTGGGAAAACTACAAAGGAGGCTGAATGCATCGCCCTGACAGGTCCCCCAGGCTGGTGTCAAGAACCGACAGGGACTGTGTGGGGCCCTGATCAAGGGACGGAGCCCTGGGAGGATGCACCTGAGAGTCCTCCGAGCCCTTCGGGCTGACGAGAGTCCTCCTCCCCTTTCCCTGTGGAAACACCTCTTAATTGGTGACCATCAAAAGACCCGTCTTCGTGTAATGATGCCCCATAAGATGATGGCTTCCTCCTCGGGAGCCATGCTCTTCCTCCCGACCAGTAACGAGTGCCAGTTGTCATCCTGGCCCACGCGGGCTGTGAGACTCCCAGCATGACGGACAGAGATGGATTTCAGAACAGAACGCAACCCTGAGCTGGCTGTTTCACAAATCCCTCGGGCTTGAGCCGCCCGGGAGAGCATCCGACCAGCCCCACCGTGATCATTCTGTGATCGAGTGGGCGTAGTGGGGGGCACACGCAGACCTGGAGAGTTAGGGAATGCGGGGGTGCCACCGCCAACACGCCCCTGACCACCGGGTTCCAGCACTGCCTCGCGGACAGTTCCATGCACCTACTCATCCCTCAGGTGCCCTGATACCCCTGTGCCAGGATGTGCTGGGTACCACAGTCACCCTGGACTAGGGCTGCCCTAATGACTCATCTTAAGGGGATTGACACCTGCCATGACCTCATTTCCAAAGAAGCCTGTGGCCACAGGGACTTGGAGATAGGACTCGAAAGGACCATTTTGAAGGACATAATTCAAATCACAACTCGTTGTGTCTAAAGCTATTGAGTTTGGGGACATTGCCGAACAATGAGACAGAACGCCATGCGCGCAGATGAAGACACTAATGCTCCCCTCGCTGCCATGGTGGCTGGTGAGACAAAAGTCCTGGCCAGTTGTCAATGTCCAGTACTTCCTGTGGACTCTCCGCCCACGCAGGGGGGAAGGCCAGACAGGGGGGCTGGGTGTCTTTTGCTCCAGCCTCGGGGTGTCATCCATAGCAGCTAGCCCTTGCATTTGCCTGGCCACGCCACCGTGTCTTGCCAACAGAATGCGTGTGGGGGGGACCTGTACCCCTTGCAGGCAAACGCTGTCAAGAGTGGCCTCCGCCCAGCCAGTGTGGCTCAGTGGATTGAGCACCCACCCATGAGAGGTCACCTGCGCGACTCCTGGTTGGGGCACATGCCCAGGTTGCAGGCTCAATCCCGAACAGGGGGATGTGTAGGAAGCAGCCAATCGATGTTGATGTTTCTCTCTCCCTAAGATCAATAAAAACATATTTTTTTTAAAAAAAAGAGAATGGGCTTAATTTCCCACACTCTTCCCCTTTCTGCCAAAAGGGGCTGACAATGGAGAGGACCTGCGGGGACGGGGTGGGGGGGTCAGACATTCAGGCGGGAAATGAACTCCACGCTTACCTTACGCTCACCCTCCTCTCGCTGACACTCAGCGCCCCCCTCAGTTACGGACACGGACGAGCGCAGTACCCGCGGCTCCAGGACACGCTGACATCGGCACCTTCCTGTCACAGAGACTGCGGACATGCGAGCCTCCCCGCTCCCCCCGCACCCTGGTCACGGGGTGCAGACCTGCCGCTGCCCTGTGATGCCCTTACCACAGGGCAGTCACCCACGATTCCACGCAACCCATTTCCTTCCTAACGTTACGTTGGCTACTTTATTCGTTTTAAAAACGTCTTTGGAGAAGAGGTCGATGGGCCTCACCAGCCTTCTTTCCTCAGGTGTCTGCGGCCCAAAAAAGGGCGAAGAAGCCCCCCTGGGGTAGGAGGCAGGGAGGCAGAAGGGCGGGCCCTGCGCCTCCCCTACCCAGCACCCCCCTCTGGACTGTCTCCTGTGGGAAATCAGAGCAAACCTGCGTTGTGTGCCGACACCGGTGATGTCAGGATCCACTTGTTACAGCAGCCAGCTCCTCGCCTAATGGATGGATACATCGCCAGACACAGCTCCCGGCCACAGCCATGGCCACGGGGGAGGAGCCACCAGCACCCTGAGGGAAGCTCTGTGAACCTGCTTCACACGCCACCCCCCTCCCGGGGTCCCAGGACCCAGATCAGGAGCTGCCCCAGAGGCCGTGCCAGGCCTGGTTTCCCTAACATTTCTGAGCTGGTCCCGTGAGCCTGGGATGAGACCTGCAGCCTGAAGTGAGACCTGAAGTCCCCGTGGCTGGTTGGGGACTGCATTCATGGAATAAAAGAGACAGGAAGTGAGGGCTGGGAACCCCGTTTCCATTCCCAGGGATGAACCCCCAGAATCTCACCAAGGCCCAGGTCCTGCCCCTCCCCCCGCCCCACCGCAGGCCCCAGGACCTGTTGGGGCTGTGACCACAGCCGGATGCCCCTCACCGCCCTCCCCCTCATCTGTGCAAGGAGATAACGGTCCACTGTATCCGTCAGACCCTTGTTCGGAAGATCAGCCAAAGGCAAGGGAATGTGTAGCCACCTGTTTGTTTAGGGGAGAGTTTAGAAAAACAATCGTACCCTCTGTAACTGAGGAGTCCCAGGGTCCCTCTCAATTAGGGTGTCAATACGTTTCTCAGAGACTCAGCCGGCACTCAATTCCTCCTAAAGCAGCCCATTCAAGGAGGAGGGTTTCATGTTTGGCTGAGGGGGAGGGACGGGAGTCACACACCGGCGAGGAGCCAGGCTTTCCCCCCAAGTCTGGGAGACCAGGTCCCACCTCACCCCCACACCCCACACCGCCCCTGCCTGGGCGTGGTCAGGCTGGGACCAGGCCCCTGGGGGCAGGACTGGACACTCTGCGTGGAACCAAAGGGCAGGGGGACCAAGTCAGTGGGAGCCAGGGGGGTTCAGAGATGCAGCCCCAGCCCAGCACCCACCCACCCACACTCCGCCTGAGCGGTCTGTCCCCTCGGGGCCCACGGGAAGTGCTCACCGTGCGTGTGGCCGGTCCCGTCTCCTGTTGAAGGACACTAAGCCCAGAACCCGCAGTCAGGTGAAGGGGGTGGTGGTGCCCGGAACGAGAGAGGGCATGCCCCTGCCGCCAGCTCCTGGCGGGGGGCCCCGGGGTGGGGGAGCAGACGCTGGATCTTTGGGATCCAGCCGCCCTTTCTGAGTGACTGCCCAGGGCCCAGGGGGGCTCAGCATGTGCAACAAAGACATACATAACAGGGCTGTGTTTTCCCGTGCGGCCAAAGGAGCATCAGGCGTGCGTTATCCATCCGCGTTAAGGAGACCGTGCTCTGAGCGCCGGGAGCCGGGAGCCGATGGCCTCGGGCAGACTCGCCATCGCAGTGCTGTTGGCGTCCCCCTGGGTGGGGAGGGGGTGTGTGAATTTTCTCCACCGAGCACCCCAAGTTTCATGCGAGGAGGGAGAAACCAGACGGGGGTCCCCAGGCAATGGCCTCTCAAGCCAGGAGGGCCACCCGCTGGTATCATTTCTCTCTGTGTATCCCGCCTCTGTCCTTTCCACACACCCTTCAACCGCGGATACAGATGTGACCGGGTCCCAGCGCCACGAGAAATCGCATCTGAAGACACAAAACAACATCAAGGCCTTCTCCGCCCCGGAAGGTGGCCTCCGCCTGCCTCGGGCGGGCCCAGGCCCCTCAGCTGGCACAGGGGTCGCGGGGGTCGCGGTGCGCAGTGCGCTGCTCCTTCCTGAAAGAGGCCTCACTGGGTGCTCCGGGCCGAGGTCACTGCCTGATGACAGTGCAGAGGAGACAGGGTGACTGAGGCCCTGGGCAAGGGGGGAGGGGGAGGGGAACAGTCATCTCAGCCGAGGCTCCTGGATGGGGTTCAGGTCGGGACCAGCACCAGCCTCAGGTGCCAGGCACCTCCCTTCCTCCCAACCTCCGCCCATCTGGCCTCCTCCTCCTCCCCCTCGTGCCTTAGCCCAGAGAGGACGCAGGGGGAGGGTGTCCATGCGATGGAAACCTGGCCATGCTCGCTGCAAAGCCAGCGGCCCCTGGACGCACGGGAGAGGCTGCGGCTGGGCTGCCCGGGGGTGAGGAGGAGGAGGAGACGATGTGCAATTCCAAATCCCTCTCCAGACGCCCGTTGTTCTCGCTCCCAAGACAGATGGCGAGGAAGCGGCCAGGAGCGCGTGACAGCTCTTCACTGAGCAGCCGAGGCTGCCGCTGCTGAGGAGACAGCTGCCTCTTACCGCACCTGGAGGGATCCCGGGGAAACAAGGGGTCAGGGGCTGGGGCAGGGGGGACCCCAAAGCCAGGTGGGACATCTGTGCCACGCTCAGCACGGCCAGGGGTGAGCCTGAGGGGCGGGGGTGAAGGATGGAGAAGACAGACAAGAGGATAAAGCTGGGGCCGGGTGGGACGCTGCTCTCGGATGGGGAGACAGCACCACGGCCTGCAGCCGAGTCTGTACTGGACGGCAGATCCCAGGAGGCACAGCGAGGGCGTGGTCAGGGTTTGCAATGCTCTCCGGGTGTCGGACCCACTCAGCTACCGGCACCTGAGCTCCATCAAGCTTTATTTCCTTGCTGCCCCTCCACAGCCCCATCACTCAGCCATGTGGGGCCACAGGTTCAGGTCGTAAGGTCCAGCTCAGCCGTGGCCTTTGGCCGTAATTGTGCTGGGAGGGCCTTGCCCTCCAACCTGGGACGTGCACGTGGCTTTGCCACGAGGGGACCGGGCCCTCTCATTAGTCCGAGGCTTGAACCTGTCCAGTCGCTGTGGCCGCTCTCCACAGACATCACAGCCAGGCGGGACCCCAAAACCAGGCGGGACCAGAAGCCTAGGGGAGGGGCACTAGGTAGGAGCAGGGTGTCAGGGAAAGGAGTTTCCTGGGAGAGGGAACTACTTGAGTGGAAACACAGCTGGGGGACAGCTCAGGGTTTGATCAAAAAATTTCATGGGCCCTGGCTGGTGTGGCTCAATGGATAGAGCGTCGGCCTACAGACTGAAGGGTCCCGGGTTCCATTCTGGTCAGGGGACATGCCTGGGTTGCAGGCTCGATCCCCAGCAGTGGGCATGCCAATCGATAATTCTCTCTCATCGCTGATGTTTCTATCTCTCTCTCCCTCCCTCTTCCTCTCTGAAATCAATAAAGAAATATTTTTCAAAAATTCCGTGGCCGCGTTCTCAATGCAAATGGGAAATTTTTAAGGAGACACAAACAAAAATTATTGATGAGAGATAAAAATTAAAGTCCGCACACACACGTAAACGCAACAGTGGGGTGAGCCCGCTGGGAGTGAAGGCGAGAGGACCGCCGGGCCCTGCGAAGGGACCTGCCTGGCTGCCCGCGAGCCCCAGGGACTGCCCCAGCAGAAGCCCGTGAGAGCCAGAGCAGCGAATCCAGAAGGTTCCACGTGCCTGACGCTCCTCTGTGATATGGCCAAGTGTGTTCAGTCGTCCTGAGCACCCAAGGGTCACGGGGTTGATTCCTGGTCAAGGGCACGTACCTGGGTTGCAGGTTCGATCCCGGGTCCCGGTCAAGACGTGTACAGGAGGCAACCAATTGATGTCTCTCTCTCACGTCAGTTTCTCTGTCTCTCCCCCTCCCCTTGCTCCCTCCACTCTCCCTAAAGATCAATGCGAAAATATCCTTGGGTGAGGATTTACCAAAAAAAAAAAAAAAAAAAGAAAGAAAGAGAAAGAAAGACCAGCTCTTCAGAGGGAACAGGAAAAACAAAGCAGCCGCCCGCTGGTTGAGGAGGTTGTGGCATTTCCCCTGAACCCCACGCTGCATAATTTATAGAAAGGCTTTGTGGGGGCCCAGCACCCCTCAATAAACATTCCATGAGAACAGGCAGCTGTCCCAGCATCGATGCCTCTCCGGTGGACCCGGCTGGCAGCCGGGCCAGATCTGAGTTGCCACGTTGCTTATGTGGAAAAAACCGTAATCTCACGTCATTTGCATTTTTGCAGGCCTTCCCGGGGCCGTGCGGCCACTCCTGCTGGAACCGGGAGGGGAGAGAGGGTCTGGGGTTTGGAACAGAAAGCGGGGAGAGGATGCAGCTGTCGCACCTTTCCGCCTGCAGGGAGCAATGGGGGAAGAGCAAGGGCGGAGGAGCCGCCTGGTTCTGGGGGCACAGGAGCAGGAGGGGAGTCCTGGGCCGCCCTGAGGGAGGCGAGGGCAGGAGGAGGGTGGGAGGAGGGTAGAGTGGGTCACAGCTGTGTCGTTAGGAAAGCACAGGTTGAAACAGAAGCGAGAGGGCATTACACACCCACAGGGGCGGCCACAATCTGAACGCTGGCCACGGCGAGTGAGTGCTGGCGAGGATGGCGCAGCCGCTTCGGAAGACAGTGGGCAGATTCTTACAAAACTAACCATGCCCTCGCGCACGACCCCGCAGTCCTGCTCCTTGGCATTTACCAAGAGGAGCTCAACGCCCCCGTCCACGCAGGAACCTGCACACAGATGTTTGTGCAGCTTCACCCAGAAGCACCAGGACTCGGGAGCGGCCGGGACGCCCTGCAGTTGGTGAGTGGATGCAGAGGCCGGGTCCACCCAGACAACCGGATATTATTTAACGCTGAAAAGAAAGAGGCAATCTCGCTATGAAAAGCCGTGGAGGAAACGTCAAAGCGATGGCCCATCCAAAACGGCCTGCTCCCAACACCTGGAAAGGCTCAGGGGTGGGACAGTAGGGAGGTTGTGGCTGCGGCGGGAGGGTGGGGGAGGGGGGGAGGGTGGGGGATGGGATAGGGGGGCGGCTGGGGTGGGAGCAGGAGAGGCAAGTGCAGGGGTCATTAAGGCAGTGAGACTGCTCTGCAGGTTGCTATCATGATGGACACATGTCATCACACACCGGTACCACATACAGGATGCGCACCAGCCGCATGAGCCCTATGGTCACCCGGGATTGGGGGTGACAGCGATGCGTCCCATCCTGGCGAGTGAATCGACGACGGAGGAGGCTGTGTGTGGGGCCAGGGAATACAGGAGAACTCTCCGGAGCTTCGTCTCTATGGTGCTTTGAACCTTAAACTGTCCTAAAAAGTAGTCTTTATAAAGAGAAAAGTGCCTGGTAGGTGGGGCTCAGTGGTTGAGAGTTGACCAACCTATGAACCAGGAGGTCATGGTTCTATTCCCGGTCAGGGCACAGGCCAGGGTTGCAGACTCAATCCCCAGAGGGGGGCACGTGGGAGGCAGCCGATGCCTGATTCTCTCCCATCATTGATGTTTCTCTCTCTCGCCCTCTCCCTTCATCTCTGAAATCAATAAAAATATTTTAAAAAGAAGGCGAGAGCCGTTACCACGGTAGCTCAGATTGCCGGTTGTGCCCTTGGTGGAGGGGGGTGCAGAGGGGAGGACACCAACAAGCAGGGGAGGGCCTGGAGAGCCGGCCCGCCACTGGTACATGACCAACACGCTCAGGTGGGCCCTGCGGCCTGAAGCCTTCGCATCTGCCAGGAAAGCTGCAGACTCTGATGGAAGGATGGATGGATGGAAGGATGGAAGGATGGAAGGATGGAAGGATGGAAGGATGGATG
>PVJC01041699.1:0-15242 GCA_004026665.1 Murina feae
CCCGAGGGGCGGGGTGTGTCTGTTTGCAGACGAGGCCATTCGTGTTGGAAGTATTTGCCGGTTCGAGTCCCCGTGATTTTTATTGCATGTAGTCGCACGATTTATCTAATCTCCCCAAAGAACTCTTTCTGGAACAAATCATGTGTCTTCACACAATGAAATCTCATATATTTCCGTAACTCTGTGTTATGTTCTCAGCCGTGATAACTCATATTTACTGCGTATTTCATATGCCACGCTTTGGCTATGCATTTTGATTAGTTCCGCTAATCCTCGTACCACTCATACCAGGTAAATATTATTGCACCATTAAACAGAAGAGCATGTGAGGCTCAGTGAAGCTAAGTCATTACCTAAGGTCCTCACAGCTGGTCGGTGTAGCTCCAACGTGGTCCTAACCATTGGCAGTCACAGCAATCCTGTGTGCTCTGAGAGTCAGTCCCTATCTTGCACCTGAGGGAAATGAGGCTCAGTCACCTGCTCTGGCATTCACTCTACCCTGTGGGTTTCCTCCCACACGGAGGGATACCCTACAGGAGATTTAGGGAAAATGGTGTCCTGGTATACCTGGTGGGGAGTTCTCTTAGGAGACCTCTAAGGACGTCTAGAGATTAGATTTTGCATTCCCGAGGCCCATGCAGTGGCTTTCGCCTTGAATGTGCTCACACAGGATCCTGGCTGTAGAGAGGAGACCAGACTGCTTTCTAGTCACTCTCACCAACTTTCCCCGTCACATGGAGTTAGACCCAGTGACCCTGGGCCAGTCCGTTTTCCTAAATTATGAGCTGTGAACATCCCGGCTCCCATGTCTTTGTTCACATTGTCCTTCCTAGATGCCCTCCCCACCTTCCTGCTTTCTAAATGCTGTCACACATCCTTCAATGCCAAGTTTAGACATCCTCCCCTGAGCTCTTGCCCGTATGGAGCTAATGTCGTTCTGCATGCATCCTCTTAATGCTCTGTGGGGACCTCTGCTTCTCACACAGTTTGGAGTAATTGAGGGAAACTTCACACAATGAAAGTTTGCGCAAACTAATGTATGCACAAACATTGATACATTCACCTGTGTGTTGAATGAAAAAGAGAGAGGCAAGAGGAAGGGAGAAAAAGAGAGAGGCAAGAGGAAGGCTCTGATTTACACTGTATTTCCAGTGATTCTGCTCATTTGATCTTATGTGAGCAGAGTGAGATGGGACCCCAAACCTTCTATTCTTTCAGTGGCGTTCTCTTTCAGTATCCTCTCTTAGGGTAGGTGGAATGTGGTTCTAATATTTAAAAAATGGTCTTATCCCATACAACATGACCTATAAACACAACTAAAATAATCACTTGAGTTTTCTTCATAGATCCGGGCCGCTGTCTAAAGTGTAACTATTTATATTTGTGTTAATGTCCCTTCTCTCCTTGAGTTAGAGAGCCTGCATTATGCTACCTTTAATTTTTCAGCTCCCTGGTTCTTCACATCTGTCCCCTAGAGCAGCCTCGAGCTGTTCACAGCGCCCTCTGCCAACCACACAGCGACTGATAGAAACCAGAAGGCTGAGAGGAGGAAAGGATTTGTAGGATGATCAGAGTTCATTTGTCATCAGACAGCCTTGGGTCTACCACTTAACAGCCACGTGACCCGGGATGATAAATACACGGAGACTCAGTTTCGCCGAATTGTAAAATGGGAATGGTACCACTATTGTACTATTGCCATTTCCTGCCCGTGGTTGCATTAGAATTCCGCTAGGAGGCGCCGCTCACCAACCTTTCCAGTCATTGACTGTGGGGACGTCGCAAAGCGGCAGCGCGTCTCTGTGTTTCCGTAGAAAATGTCAATCCCAAATAAGTCCAGTCTTTCTGTAAAGCGGGGCTGGGCTGCAAGACCGCCCGCTGAGGACAGGCCGGACGTGCTGGCCGTCCCACAGCCTCCTGATGGTTACTCAGGGGGCTGTTCTGTGCAACAGACTCTCCCCCACCAGGAGACTGGACTGCCGTCCCAGCGGAGAGCTAAAGAGGCAGCCCGCGTGTCCTTGAAAGGAGAGCGACTGGAGAGGTCACGCGACATCCGAAGGCAGCCGGATGGGAGACCCAGGAGCAGGTTAGGGGTACCCCTCTGCTGCTGGCAGTCCACCTAGTAAGCCAAGGGAAATATAAATATTGCCCACATCCAATCCAGAAGCAGCAAATATTTCTTCCTTATGGACTATGCATCTGTTTTTAAAAAATTGTCATGGCCGAAAGCATTTTAAAAAGAATGGGTTCATTAAACCAAATGCAAGCAAGAAGAAAACAGGACCGGGGACATGAAGTCTAAATCACCAGCAGCAGATAGATAGAGAAAGCAACATGCCCGTTGTCCTGGAGTTGACAGGCTCTTTATATGCCAAGTAGGGGAAGGAGGAGTAAGTTGTTTTGAAAGAATTTACACTGGCTGTAGATGAAGGGGATGGGCGAAGGTGAATGGGGCTAGTTCTGAGATAGGTGCAGAGGGCAAGGAAAACATGTTTGTTCTTTAGGATCGGTTATGGGCAACAGTCTGGAAAGTTCAAGTGTAAGCAAGAAGCTTAGGCTGCTGGGGGAGGTGGAAGTGAGGGGGGGAGGTTCATTGGCTCCTGGATATTCTCTTTAGATAAATGCAGAAATAGCCACCTGGAAGTTAATTCGAAGTTTCAACGTTCAGTAATGTAAGCAGTCTTTTGTTGGTTTTGCCCTGCAATGCTAACTGATGAACTTCCTGTGTCTCTCTCTTCTACTCTCAGGACAGCTGCAGTTTAATTCAGGACATCTCAGAATGTTCTCCTTGTCTTTCCTATTCTAGAACTGGCTTGCTTCACCTTTTAAAGAGCCCCGTCAGCTCCAGGACAGTGGACATGTTTGTCTGCTCCATCCAGCCCTTCTTCCGGGGGTTTAGACGGTATGTCCCAGGATCTGGTCCTTTTTCTGGCTAGCATATGGCCCAATAAACCCTTTCTTTCAGAAAACCTTTTGACCACGAAGGCCCTTGTTTAACAAAGGAATAATATCAACATGGATACAAACACTTCTGGCAATAATGATTGTGTTTGTGTTATATGCCTACCTGCCTCCATTTATTACAAATGTAAGAAGTGCCCTAGCTGGTTTTGATCCTTGGTTGGAGCGCTGGTGGTGGACTGAGGGGTCTTGGGTTGAATTCTAGTCAAGGGCACCTCAGCTGCAGGCTCAATCCTGGCTCTGATCAAGGCATGTGCTGGAAGCAACCAGTGGATGTGAAAGACACACGTTTCTCTCTGTCTCTCCCCCTCCCTTCAACTCTCTCTCTAAAAAAAAAAAGGAAAAATATCCTCGTGTGAAGATTAACAAACAAAAATAATGTAAAAAGTGATAAACTAGGCAAGAAATTAACACACAGGGAGTCCTTTTTAAAATTTATTGATTTTAGAGAGCGCGAGAAAAGTGGCATAGGGGGTGGGGAGGCACACCTCTCATTGTTCCACTTATTCATGTATTCATTGGTTGCTGCTTGTATGTGCCCTGACTGGGGATTCGAACCCCCAAAGTGTTGGCATATTGGGACAACACTCTATCAACTGAGCTACCTGGCAAAAATGACTCTTTTTTTTTTTTTTTTTCAAAACAAGATAGATTTTTAAAAATTACCTAAGCCAAAAGGAGGGGCTTTAAAAGAAAAATTGTCCCAGTACTATGTGATCTAATTTATATGGAATTAAAACAAAAAAACAAAAAACTAAAACTAAAACACACAAATAAAAGAACAAACAAAACAGAAACAGACTCAGAGATGCAGAGAATGAACTGAGGATTGCCAGGTGGGAAGAGGGCCCGGGGCTGGGTGAGATAGGGTTACGGAGTACAAATGGGCAGTTACAAAAGAGTCATGGGGATGTAAAGTACAGTTTAGGGAGTGTAGTCAACAATATTGTAATATTATTGTATGATGCCAGGTGTGTACTAGATTTATCTGGGGGATTACTTCGTAAATTATATATGTCTAACCACTATGCTGTATACCTGAAATAATACGGAATGCCAACTGCAATTGAAAATTTAAGAAAAAGAAAAGAAAGAAAATTGCCCCAAATCTGATCAGGGCAGAATTTTTCCTTCTTAAATGATTTAATTCACAACTTCCTTCTGAAAATAAATTATGATTTCTGGTTAAAATGCTTAGAAAATTTTCTGATAAACTTAGAAGTATTAAGATCCACCCAACTGACATCAGTCAAGAGTCTAAGTGACCTTTTAATCAAACATCTTTAAAAAAAAAAAATCTAGTCTAACTTTACCCAGCAAAGCTATCATTCAGAATTGAAGGTCAAATAAAGAGCTTCACAGATAAGGAAAAACTAAAGGAGTTCATCATCATGAAATGTTGAAGTGTATTCTTTAAGAAGGGGAAGAAGAAGGAAGAGGTAAAGACAAAAATTATGAACAACAAAGTGACAACAAATACATATCTATCAACAAGTGAATCTAAAAATCAAGTGAATAAAAAATCTGGTGAACAGAATAAACTGGTGAATAGAATAGAATCAGGGGCATAGAAAGGGAGTGGACTGATAATTCTGGGGCGGGGGAAGGATGTGGGGGATGCGGAAAGAAACTGGACAAATATCGTACACTTATGGATGAGGACAGTGGGGGGGTGTAAGGGAAGAGGGTGAGGTGGGAACTGGGTGGAGGGGAGTTATGGAGGGAAAAAAAGAGGAACCACTGTAATAATCTGGACAATAAAGATTAAAAAAAAACACATAAAAATAAATGTTCTCTTACAAGAAAAAAAATCTAGTCTAATCGCTATTATTTAACCATTTACCAAGAGTGAATTTTTTCACCCTGACCAGTTTGGCTCAGTGGATAGAGCATTGGCCTGCGGACTGAAGGGTCCCGGGTTCGATTCCGGTCAAGGACATGTACCTTGGTTGCGGACACATCCCCAGGAGGGAGTGTCCAGGAGGCAGCTGATCGATGTTTCTCTCTCATCGATGTTTCTAACTCTCGCTCTCTCTCCCTTCCTCTCTGTAAAAAATTAATAAAATACATTTTAAAAAAAAGAGTGAATTTTTAAAGTGAGACTAACCAGAGTCCTTCCCTCACAGCAGGTTTGTAATAAACAATTTTTTAAAAAACATATTTTATTGATTTTTTACAGAGAGGAAGGGAGGGAGATAGAGAGCTAGAAACATCAATGAGAGAGAAACATCGATCAGCTGCCTTCTGCACACTCCCAACTGGGTATGTGCCCACAACCAATGTACATGCCCTTGACCGGAATTGAACCTGTGACCCTTGAGTCTGCAGGCTGATGTTCTATCCACTGAGCCAAACTGGTCAGGGCTGTAATAAAATTTTGACAATGAAATAGACCTAATTGAATTGTCTGAAGTGTTTGCTTTAATACTGGGCCCAACTATCTGCCACCTCTGTTCCCTCAAAGAAGGTTGACTTGCATGTGAAAGGTGGAAGCAACAAATTCAGACAAAGTAATACACAACGCTGACTTAAACCAAGTTGTTGGACATTCCTCGAACGCATGGAGCAAGTCCTCTTCAAAGATGAGGCTATTCAAAGTGCTGTTTATGGGAATGACTAAGCTTCAATACCTCATCAAAGGCTGAGAGACTTTGATTTTATTCTGCTGTTGGACTTTGATTTATTCAGAGACTGAAGAAGACATTTGGTTATACTATAACCAGAAGCAAGGGGTCAAAGACATGGAAAGTATTAAGTATTTTGAAGAAGGGCCAATGACAGCGGAAGTCTCAAATGCAATATAGATAAGATGAATGGGACGAAGGTGGTGTCTGTAGAATAGAATGACCTTTCATGGAGATTCTGCCCAAACTTCCCAAACTTTGCAAATGTTCCCGAAATGCCCCCAGCAAAACATGCGTCTGTTGAAAAAGCATTGTGTAAAGACGGCTTCTCATTGGATGCCCATCCTTCCTCTCAACCACCCTATTGCCGACAGAGGCATCAAGTCAGTGCTTATGCACCAATAATTTTGGACTTAATTGCCCTACTTTTTAAAAATGCCCTCACTAATTCTACTATATGTTTTCCCCTCGGGATTTAATACAAAAATGGACCCTTAGAAGAAATATGCAATTCTATTGATACATATACTCTAACATTTAGGTTTTGTTTTGTGTTGTTTTGCCATCTTGTGTGTGTGTGTGTTTGTGTGTATTTTAAATATATTTTTATTGATTTCAGAGAGAAAGAGGGAGAGAGAGACAGAAACATCCATAATGAGAGAGAATCATGGATCAGGCGCCTCCTTCAAGTCCCCCACTGGCGATTGAGCCCACAACCCAGGCATGTGCCCTTGACCAGAATCGAACCTGGGACCTTTCAGTTTGAAGGCCGACGCTCTATCCACTGAGCAAAACCGGCCACGGCTGTTTTGCCATCTTAAACAAAGTGCAGTGACTATCCTTTCACATCTGTCTCTGCTCCTGTGTGTTCTTTCCTTACATCAGCACTTTTAGGTTTAATTTATTTTCCATGAAGTTTTCTCTACTGAGAAGAGAATATGCCACAGGGACTTGACAGAATTATTGTTCAAATTGAATCATTACATTGGTTTCTGAGTGTAAGTGATGTTTGTGAAAATAAAGATAAGAACAATCAGCTAGCCCAGGGTATGTCCACCCCTCCTGGTGTCCGCTGATGCTGGGGGCTCACCCCAGGGGCAGACCAGGCTGACTTGGATACAGAGCAGTTTCTATCACCTTGAAGCCTGTGGGGCTCTCAGCCCTCGTCCATAGTTCTCCCTGTTGTCTGGGTTTACCCCTGGTCGGTTATTTGTCCATGATATCCTGTGACCCTTCTTCTCTTCCGTTTTTTCTGCTTGAAACATGGACTTAATGGCTGGAGCTGCACCAGCCATACTGAGACAATGAGGGAATCTCAGCAATCCCAGCCCTGATTTCCTTGAGCTTTTGACAGTAGCAACTGGCTACTTCAGAAATTCTTATATGAGAGAATAAACCCGTGTGTGTTTAAACCATTCAAATTGGGTGTTTGTTACCCAGAGCCATACAGAATATTTTTTAAAAAATATATTTTATTGATTTTTTACAGAGAGGAAGAGAGAGGGACAGAGAGCTAAAAACATCGATCAGCTGCCTCCTGCACACTCCCCACCGGGGTCATGCCCGCAACCAAAGTACATGCCTTTGACCGGAATCAAACCTGGGACCCTTCAGTCTGCAGGCCAATGCTCTGTCCACTGAGCCAAATCGGTTCTGGCCACAATAGTTTTTAAAATATATTTTTACTAGAGGCTCAGTGCATGAGATTCATGCATGGGGGTGTGGGAAGAGGGTTTCTCAGCCTGGCCTGTGCCCTCTCGCACTCCGGGAGCCCTAGGGGGATATCTTAATCCTGCTCCTGGCAGTCAGTTGGACCTGCCCAGGAAATGAGAGAGGCTCCCGCTGTGCTTGCCAACCGTGAGCCCGGCTTAGGGCTTCTGGCTGAGCAGCGCTCCTCCTCTAGGAGTGCACTGATCACCAGGGGGCAGCTCCTGCATTGAGCGTCTTCCCCCTGGTGGTCAGTGCGTGTCATAGCAACTAGTCGTTCTGCTGTTTGGTTGATTTGCATATTAGCCTTTTATTATATAGGATTAATTTCAGAGAGGAAGGGAGAGGGAGATAGATACATCAACAATGAGAGAAAATCACTGATCAGCTGCCTCCTGCACACCCCCTACTGGGGATCGAGCCCACAATCTGGGCATGTGCCCCAACAGGGAATCGAGCCATGACCTTCTGGTTTATAGGTTGACACTCAACCACTGAGCCAAGCTGGCCAGGCCATACACAATATTTACCTGATGTGAAAGGGTTCCCTGACAAGATGACATATAAGTGAAACTGGAAGAACTATGAAGTGGCAGGTGTTAGACTAACAGGGAAAAACCAAAAGCCCTTTCCACTCCACTCCACTCCACTGCTCATTGTCCACCACACTCCAGGCAGTGGGACAAGGGACTGGAGACACTAGGGAAGGAGATTCTAAGGTAGAACTGATTTGTCCCAGTCAAGGGGTCACTTGGGGACCCACACTGAGTGACTGTCCAGCTCTCAGCCTTGCTCTCCTGGCTATCTGATAGGCATATGATTTGAGCTGGTCATCCGTGGCACTTTGCCTTTGGCTAAAACAACTGATCCGAAACATGGGTATATGACCCAGGTCAAGACAACTAGAGCCCTTTGCCAGGAACTGCCGAACTGGAGTTGAGAAAATGGACCCCTCGTCCTCCAGCTGTAAGGGTGACTTCCTACAGCCTGGTCCAGCTTCCTGGCGATGGTTTCTTCTGGGAATGAACCTGATGTCCAGTTAGACGCAGGGAGAGAGCTAGAGAGAGAAGAGCTGGGGATCTTCAGGCTTCTGGTTCCAGCTCTCCCTAAGGTCAGCTCCACCCTGCTCTTCCCAGTTGTATGAGCCAGTGGTTACCTTTTGAATTGCTTCCTTGCAGTTAGTGTTGAGTTCCTCTCTCTTGAAATCTATCTGTTGCCTTTCTCTCCAAAGTGCACCCTGACTCTGACTACTTCTCCCCATTTTCACAGCCACACCCTGGTCCAAGCCATCACTATCTCTTGCCTGGCTGAATGCAACAGCCTCCCAATAGGTCTCCCTACTCCTCTCCACCCAGCAGGCCAGTGATTTTACATAAATGTCAATCAGATCATGTCACTTCCCTGCCTAAACCCTCCAGTGGCTTCTCATTACATCCGAACGCCTTACCCTGTTTCACAAGGCCCCGCAAAGGTCCGCCTCCGGCTTTATTCTAGGCCCCTTCCCCTCATCGCCCTGCTTCAGCCCAGTGCTCTCATGGCCTCCTTTTCGCTTCTCAAGCTCATTGCACCCAGTGTTTCTTCAGCGCCTTTGCACCTGCTGTCCCGGGTCCTTGTCCTTCAGTTTTTAGTATAGGAACATAGCAATCATAGCTCGCCTACCCCATCTCTTTCTATATCATTTTGTTGTTTAAATTATTCACAGAACTTTTCTCTAGCTGCAGTTATTTTATTTATGTTTTTGCTAACTTTTTTGTTGTCTATCCCTCCTTGAGCTTCAGGAGAATGGGGGTCCTTGCCTGTCTTGTTTACCATGTCATCTGTGTAATAGGAACTCAGATAATATTTGTTGAATGAATGAATGAGTGACAAAATAATGAGTTGCTGAAGTTCCAGGCAGGCCCCTACATGCCCTGTTGGGTCTCCTTCCTTTACACCATGCTGTTGTCCACACTGTTGCCCTGTGCTTAACTCCTAGACCAGTGGTTCTCAACCTGTGAGTCGTGACCCCTTTGACGGTCGGACAACCCTTTCACAGGGGTCGCCTAAGACCATCCTGCCTATCAGATATTTACATTACGATTCATAACAGTAGCAACATTACAGTTATGAAGTAACAACAAAAATAATTTTATGGTTGGGTCACAACATGAGGAACTGTATTTAAAGGGCCAGAAGGTTGAGAACCACTGTCCTAGAGGAACTTGTTCCTGTCACTTGACCTCACTCCACTTCTACTACCTCATTTGTGAAATGGGAACCCTGCTCCTTGCCAAGCCAAGTCCAAGGATTGTTTAAGATGCAAGGAGCCAGTGGGTGGAAAAGCCCAGAGCCCACCGATGATCAGAATGGAATGGGTCTGGCCTGGTGCGGGGAGCATCGTACTCCTGCTTCCCTACCAAGCTCTCCTCACTCTGTGCTGTTTGACCTGACCTGCTTCCTCTTTTCTGTGCCACTCACACAGCCTCACTCACTTGCCTTGCCTTCCCTCCAAAGGTCTTATTTTATAGCTCCTTGTGAGGAATTCCTATACGGCCCTGGCCTTCACTGTGAGAAAGAACAGGCAATCAAAGGCCGGGCTTGGCTCCCTGCTCTGTGGTTAAATATTGATAACACCAGGAGGCAGAGGCCTGGAGAGAGCACACCACGTATCCCCCTGCGGTGCTGAAACCCCAGGCTGAGGGTCCTGTAAGCCCATTCCTCGGGGCCGGCAAGAGGGTCGGATGTTTTCTTTTCACTTGAAGCCACCATATAAGAAAGTGAGCACTGGGCTCCTGGTTCTGTAAGCTATTAAAATCGGGTGGAGCCTGTTTGCCATCCGAAGCCACTCATTCAAGAGGTCAGTCACCCCAGAGTAGCAGAGGAAGACTCCAGGCCTGGGCGTGTGCTAAGAGCAGAGCTACCAGATGGGATGGGCTGCCACAGACTCTGCACTAATCCCAGGTGACAGCTGTGTGGAGAGCTCAAGTGCAAAGACCATCCTGTGCTTCTGTGAGAGGAGGAGAAGGAAGACACAGCAATCAGTGCTGCTCCCCAAAGCAGATCAAGGCCGGACCCAGGAGCCTAGGACCCAGGGTGAGTGTCTCCAAACTCCCATGGGAATGAGTGACCAGGGTCTTCCATAGGAGTCGCAGGCCAATGGCAGATGGTTACGCTCCGTTTAAAATGCAGGAGTCTCCCAGAGGGGCCCAAGGAGACAGGACAACTAAACGCAATATGATATCCTGGGTGGGATCCGGGAACAGGAAAAGACATTCACAGAAAAATAAAATCCAAATAACTCACGAAATGTAGTTAATTTTTTAAAAGCAGGGATATTAATAGGATGCTCGCTCTAGTAGGAAACTGGGGAAGTGTTCTGAGGGGAAATGTGTCTTTGTTTCTGGGGCATCTAACACAGTCCAGAGGGCTGACTCTCAGTTCCAGCCTTGAGTCCGACTTGTCATTTCATTTGTTGGTATATGTCTATTATAATAATATTATCATATTTAAAATACACATCCCACTGTGGGATCAGCCAAGTTTGTACACTTATCAGATTGGCTCCGACACCACACTGTCTTGATTACCGCAGTTTTACAAGAAGTCTTGAAGTCTGATCGCGTCAGTCCTCTAGCTTTGTTCTTCTATATTGTGTTGACTCTTCTGAGTCTTTTACCACGCCATGTAAACTTCAGAATCATTTTGTCAATACACATAAAATAACTTGCTGGGATTTTCATTGGAATTGCATCGAATCCATAGGTCAAGTTGGGAAGAACTGACATCTTAATTAGTTTTATTAATTAAACACCCAAAATTGGAACTGTTGTCTCAAAAGCTATAAATACAATATATACATACATTTTAAAATACATTTAAATATAGAAAAATATATTTAAAACATACATTAAAATATATACATTTAAAATATATAATAATTCCATGTATTGTTTTCATGAAGGTAGTGTGTACGCATGAGAAATGTATATAATACAGAAGTATTCAGTGTTCGCATGCATCTAGGCCCTATCCCACCTTCCCAGAGGGAGTCGGTGTTTGGTTTCTCGACCTTCACACTCTTCTCTGAGGGTGTGGGGAGGTCTATATAGGCAGCAGGGGCCTATGGGCGATGTTACTAATGAATCCAGGCACTCCTGCATCTGAGATTGGACAGGCAGTCACAACCCTTCTTAGCAAGTGCTCTGGACACACAGTTGGAACTGGAAACAGATCACATGGATTAGTCATCCCTGTAACTTTGTCTCTTCATTAGTCAGTATACATACATCTATCTACCCCTCCACAGGGTAAGCGGATGGTATGCCTTTGAGTCCTCAGAAGTCTAAACAGGTCTTTCTTTCCCCCTGAATTCCATCTCTGCCTTGACACGTGAGTGGTCATTCACATGTGAAAACATTTCCCCTCTAAACCTGTAGCTGTTTCTTGCTCTCTCAGAGCCGTTAGGGTCTGATAATTAAGGCCTTAGTTAGCACTGTGTGTGTCTGCTTGCTGTCCAGGTAGTTGTTTGTTGATGCTTCTGGCTGGGCCTCCAAAGGCTGCCTGGGAAGGCAGTGTGAGCGGGGCAAGGGAGCAGCCTGGGGCCTCTTTTGTTGTTGTTGTTGCCCCATGACACGTGTCTGTGACCAGTTTCTTCAAAACCCTTCTCTTCTTTTATTTCTTTTAGTTCCTTTTATCTCCCTTCTTGTTCTCTTTTTCCTTTCCCCCCAGAGAGAACTATTCTAATGTGCTTAATGTATTTTTTTTAAGTGGGTTTTTTAAATGTGTTGTTTTGTGTGCATATATTTTGTATTTTCATAAACAGTATGGCATGTCCTCTGATCCTTAGGGATACTTTAAAAAATTTTTTTTTAAAAATTAATTTCAGAGAGGAAGGGAGAGGGAGAGATAGAAACATCAGTGATGAGAGAATCTCTCACATGCCCCCCACTGCAGATCGAGTCCACAACCCAGGCATGCGTCCTGACTGGGAATAGAACTGTGGCATCCTGGTTCATAGGTCAACGCTCAACCACTGAGCCACGCCGGCCGGGCACTAGGGATACATTTTTTTATATATGACACACTCAGGAGCAGAGTGGCTGTGTACGCTTACTGTGACTAATCTGCTCTCTAGAGGGCTGCCTCATCCTACACTCCTGTCCGTGCAGGAGGCTATGGCCTAGAACCTCAAACACACGGCATTCTTCACTTTCCAACTGGATGATCTAATGGATGTCAACTGGTATTTCATTTTCAATTTTCATCCTCCCGATTACCATAGCGTTTGAGCACTTTTTCATATGCTTGCTAGCCTTTTGGGTTTCCTACCTTGTAAACTGCGGTTTAGATTTTTTTTACCCATTTATTAGAGTTTCCGTCTTTTTCTTGTTAATTTGCAAGAATTCTTTGTGATTCCTAGATGACCAGTCTCTTCCTGGTTTTAAGCATTGCCCCAATCAGAAAGGTGTTAGCTACTTTATTGATGGCATTCTTCAGTGAACAGATAATCTTATTTTTGATACAATCAAATCCATCAGTTTTTTGTTATTGAATGTTTGAGCTTTCATAGTTTTGTTCATAAAGTTTTACCCCACCTCTATTAACTTTACATTTTCCCCTTACATTTAGCCGTTGACGTGGGCTCTGGTTTTGTATGTACTGTTTGTTGGGTGCACATTCAGTTTTCCTTTTTTCCACACAGTGAGCCAGTTCCTGACACCTACTACACCACTCCTCCTTTCCCTGGCGACTGGTAGAGCTGCCTTTATTATAAGTCACGTTCCCATATGAACATTGGTCTCTACAAAATTCCTGTTCTGATCCCTTGATATCGTGATGTGGCCTTATGTCAACATCCAAAATTGGAATTGTTATTTTGTATTACTCAATTTCAGTATCTGACTTAAACACAGATTGCTCAACTTGCTTTGTTTTGCGGGGATAGAAACAGGCTGAAATGAATGAAAGGAGGTAGCCAGGGAGCATGGATTCCGTTTCTTGCACTACAAACAACAGAAAACAATTCTTATAACATGCCCCCCCCCCAAAAAAAAAAGGTTATCAGGGGCTGCTGAACTGAGAGCAGCTCTGGCCAGCCAGGCCTCGGGGTGGCAGCGAGGAAAGTGAGCTGCCAGCTCCCAGCAGCAATAGCTGACAGCTACCCTTTTCTGGTACTTTCTCAGCTCTGGGTCGCAGGCATGCCAATCCCCAGATAAGAGACTGTGGTAGGCCCAGCCTTTGTTATGTGGGCCCTGTGATTGGCTTCCACATGAAAATCAAAGGCAAGGGGTGGGACAATTTGTTAAGGAACCAGGGTGAAGGGAGCCGTGGCTGTAGAAGCTGAATGGGGATGCGGAGCAGGCAAAAACGGACGGTGTCCCCTGCAAGGGTCCCACAGCCCAGCAGTGGCTTAGTCCTTCCTGCTCCAGGTCAGTGCTCTCCTCCACGTGTGATGGGTTTTAATAAAGACTCGAGTGACTCCCAAGTCCATGGTCTCTGCCTCTCCAGGCCCCACTGCTCTGGGTCAGCCTGTTCTGGTCCTGTAACTTTGGGTGAGAGGAGAGTTGGGTTTGGGCAGGGAGGGGAGCTCGGGCTGCGGTGGGCTATGGGTTATGCTTTCTGCTTTGTTTCCAGGGATCTGCAGGGCTTTGCTCAGCGGCCAGCACCTAGGAGGCCAAGAGGGCAGCTGAGGGGCCGAAGGGTCCTAAGGACTTTGTTGTCAGAAATGTACCCCAACCAGGAGCAGGGCATGCCCCATGGCGAGGGGGTTCCCCGAGCCCCAGCGGGCACTGCGGTGCCTCAGGAGCTGCTGGAAGAAATGCTTTGGTATTTTCGGGTAGAAGATGGTAAGTGCAGGGGGTTGGGGTGTGGGGTGTCTGCTCTCAACACAAGACACACACTGGACTCGGGCTGAAGCTCCGGACACAGTCCCTTCCTCCACAGCAGGCTGCACACTGGCTTCAAAGCAGCTGAGGGGTCTCGGTGCCCAGAAGGGGGTAGTTGAACCTCACGGCCCGTTTCCCGGGGCCTGGTCATGCATTTACGAATATTTAAGTCCCTTCTGTGCGCCAGGCACTGTTTTCAACACTGAATAAAACCAAAACTCTCTGTCTTCATGAAGCATATGTTTTCGTGAAAGGAAGAGAAAATAAACAGGACAAACAATCAAAATGCATAGTGCACTGGTGATGAGTTGGGTAGTAGCATTTTGTTAAACGCTCTGGACGATTCCAGGAATCAGAGAAAAAGTAAGGGGGGAAATGAAGCAGAGAAAGGGAATAGGAAGTAGGCAGCAAGGGTAGGTGACATTTGAACAAAGGCCTGTAGGAGGTGGAGGACTTAGTTATGGGGGGAGGGGAGAGCCATTCCTGGTAGAGGGAACAGCCGACGCCGAAGCTCTGAGGCCGAATCTCGTTATCTAGATTCAGAGTAGCCGCTTTATGCATTCTCTGTGGGCAGTTCTTGAATCCATGTTAACCGCCACCCTTCTTTCCTGCCTTCCCTCCTTTCCCCCCTCCATTCCTCCCTCTCTTCCTTCCATTCCTGGCACTGCCCAATGCCTTAGGCCCTGGCAAAACTCTGAAGATTGTGAAGTTTATCTTTGACTCACCCCCCCCCGCCCCACCCCCCTATCATCCAACTGCAGTGCTGGCCCCATTAGGTTAGGGCTGTTCCAAGGCAGAGATCTTACCCTTCCCCTACTCCCTCTGCCCTCCCCCCACACACACACGCTGGAGTTCCTGCAGCGTGAGGGGCTCATCTTCACCTACAACACCTGATCCACAGCAGGGGACAATGGATGCTGTGAGCTGTGTCTGAGCCCAAACCCCCAATGTCAGGGGGCCTGAGGGGCACCCAGCCTCTGCTCCAGTCTCTGTCCTCTGTGTCCCCCCCAGCATCTCCTTGGAATATTTCCATGTTTGCCCTGATGGGTGTGGTGGTCGTGATAAGCATGGTCCTCCTGGGAAGGAG
>PVJC01041700.1:0-15240 GCA_004026665.1 Murina feae
GAAGAAGAAAAAGGAAAGTAAAAATTATGAACAACAAATATATATCAACGAGTGAATCTAAGAATCAAGTGAATAAAAAATCTGATGAACAGAATAAACTGGTGAATAGAATAGAATCAGAGGCATAGAAAGGGCGTGGACTGACAATTTTCGGGGGTTAAGGGTGTTGGGGATGCGTGAAGAGACTGGACAATAATTGTACACCTATGGATGAGGACAATGGGGGGGCAAGGTCAGAGGTTGGGGTGGGAATTGGAAGGAGGGGAGCTATGGGGGAAAAAAGAGAAACAACTGTAATAATCTGAACAATAAAGATAAATTTAAAAAAAAGAAATACAAGGCTATTTCAGCAATCAAAAATCAATTAACATATTTAATCCAAGGAGAAATATATTTTAAATTAAAAATCATACAAGTGCACCAAGAGATGCCAAAAGATATTTGATTAGAATACATATCCATTCTTGATTTAAATTCTTAGTAAAACAGTTTAATTTTCATTATTTGAAAGTGATTATCTACTTAGGAAATGTAAAAGGACTCCAACAGTAATGCAGAAACACCACCACTGCCAAAATTGTAATGTATACTGAAATTGAATAAGATAGCCAACTTAGAAGTAAACAAACTCGTAGCTTTATCATATAACATCATCAGGCAGTAAGAAAATATAAAGCTGGGGAAGGAGATATTCACTACACATACTCCTAAATACACATGCATGTGTACTACAGTGATACAGACAGAGATATAAATAAGCACGCATCAATAGTGTTCTGGTATATGTTTACCAACTTGGTCTCTGGGGGGAAAAACCCTGGTTTATAGCATCTGCTGACTTCTATCATTTAAATGTCCCTATCATAACCAATTTCAAATGACCAACACGGTACCACTAAGTGTGAACTGAAAGAGTTGAGCCATAGGATACAATAGACACTCTTCCTGCCTTACAGATCTACAAAAGACATATATAACTTTAAGAGCATAGATCGTTAATAATAAAATATCATAAAATAATTAGGACATCATGAGTCTTGAGTACTTCCTTCTTTATCTAGTCGTAAGTTTATATAATTAAAGTTTTTAGAACGCCTGTGTTTAACAGCCACCTCAGAGAAGTTCAGAGAACTTAATAATTTGTGAGCAGGGACAGGCTGGCTCCAGCACACCAGTGTTTAAATAATTTCAACCAGAAAGATTCAGTGTTGGTAATAATACTGCTGAACTTAAACACAACTTCAACGAAGATTACCACATCATAACCATAGATGGGAAAGCTCAATGTGGGAAAGAAGTTGTGCTTTAAATTCATTTATTAAACTGTTTAAAAATCCCAACAATATCCCAATTTGATTTGGGGGTTGGGGGTCCTGGAGGGAGTGCTGGCAATTTGATCCTTAAAAATAAACATGCAAGAATGCCTAGGAAAATACTACAATGTTAAAACTCAGAGGGCACTTGATCGCAAAGCTATTACAAGGCTAGGATGTTCAGAAAGGCATGTACTACGCACTGAAGACACCGAGCCCTGGTCTTAGTGCCGTGAGGAAGAGAGATCCCAAACAGGTCATTCCCATCCCTGTGGCAAGTGCCGTGATGGGAATAGCCAGAAATGTCACAGAAAGAGCGACAACTGAATAGATTTGTCTTTAGACATTGCTGCTCTGAGTTGCCAAGTCCATAAGTTCTAAATTCTTCCCAACGACGCCAGAGTAGGTTTGTTCTCGAACCTGCCCACTGTATTAACTGCTGGGAACTTAGTCCAGGTTCTTCCTTCATCCTCTGCTCACGAGTAACAGGTGTCAGGCCTGAGCCCCTCTGCCTAGGGCTGGACCTCCTAGGACGCTGGGTCTTAGAGAATCCATGAGAGGTTGCGGGTATATAAGAATGAGTCTTTCTTGTAGAAGCCAGTGGCCATATAGTTATCAGACAAACAGTCCTTCACAAGTTCTGTACAGGTGGCCACACATGGGCTGGTAAACACGTATCTTTCCCACACAGTAGTAGTCTCTGTACCCACAGTCCTTATTGAGCAACCCCACGCTGCCCCCTGGACTTACCGCCTCACACAGTGGCAGCATCTGAGCTCTCCAGTCAGCAGCTTCCCCATGTCTCCCCTGCCCAGCACTCTGGCTGGTTACTGTGGCAGCTATATCTCTATGAGTTCTTAACCTTACAGCAAGTATGTCCAACCCAAAGGCTAACATGGGCTAAATAAACGAAGCATGTGGCCTGCAAGCCGCAAGCTTGACATGCTTGCTTTACATCATAGCAGTACCAGCTCTCAGCTCCGTCTGATCTCTCTAGCCTTTTCCCTTAGCCCACTGGCTGGTTAACAACATGTATATTATTCCAGAGACAAAGACTTCATGCCAATAGTTACACCAATCATATTTTAGCCACGGAAGGGCACGCATGTGCAGTATACCATGGGACTGTTGTGCTTGTGCCCTGGTACCTGCTTATGGTATCTTAGCCTAGGCGTGGAGTGGCCTTGGACATTCATTCGGTGAACTGACAACAAGGCCTCTGTGCTTTCACTGCCCTTGAATCAGGCATATCTGGCATGGTTCCCACAGACTCTTTCACGAAATTTCTTTCCAGAAAGCTTATGCAATCCCCATTCCCAGCACCAAGGTGTGAGACTGTATTTTTTAAGATGCTCGCTAACATGAAGTATTATGCCATTTTTATTTTATTTCCCTTAGTATGACGGGTGAAAATGGTACCTTGTCTTAAGTAGCATGCCGGATGTCTTACCAGACTGGTAGTATTTCACATACTTCTCGGGTGTTGCTGCTCCTACTTCCGTAGAAATCCATCTCTCTTCTGCGCTCCCTCATCCCCTTGCACTGCCTTATCCCAGCCCCCAGTATACCGTGTCATGGCCAAGGGTGTCCATTCTCCCCATCAGACTGCAAGTCAAGAGCAGGGACTGTGCCTAGCTTATCCCTGGATCTGCTGCAGAAAGCACTACCCAACCTCTAGCCAGTTGCTCTGAGAGCATTCGCCAAACAACAGGACAGCGGGTTCCCGGGCACTTGCAGCGTCTTCACGTGGGTGTCAGCAGCAGCAGCACCTGAACCACATAAAAATGGCGCTAATTTCCCAGAGACGCAGTTCTGCCAACATTATTAACAGCCACTGGGCACAGACAAGGAGCAAAACAAAAACAGAGCGAGGCTGTAGTTCATTCTATTGTACGTGATCATCAGGAAGAGAAAAGTGTGTAAAATTCAGGGAGAACTGTCTTCACAAAATACATTTTGCTTGCAAGACTGCTCCAACATATCTGTGGAAGTGTCAGCAAAAATCCGATTCTCCGCAAGGAAGAGTCACTTGAATTTCTACTTCATTTCTAAAGAGTTCCCCTGCTTTAACTTTATTTGCTGTTGTGTCTTTATAACACCCCCTTTCAGAGAAGCAGGTAGTCTGGCATTATCTACCCATCAGACATGGGAAAGGCACCGTGGGGAGATGACAGGGCACTTTGGCAGACCCCGAGTTTATATAGTTGGCTGGGACGTTCGTGGGACAGCCCAGCCCTTCTCCAACTGTTTAAGGGGACCTGGGAGCAGAAGCTGCTCTGCTCATTCCATAGCTGTAGTGGGAGGAATGGTGCCTGCTCCCCCAAATATATGCCCACATCCTAGTCCTCCAAAACTGTGAATGTGACCTTATTTAGAAAGTGGGTCTTTACAGATGTAACTAATTTAAGAACGTTGCGCCGAGACCATCCTGGATTACCCAGGTGGGCCTTCACTCCATGGCAAGTGTCTTCATAAGAAACAGAAGACACACAGAATCACGGAAAAGAGGCAGAGACTGGAGTGACACAGCCACAAAGAATGCCAAGGGTTACCAGAGCAGCCAGAGGAGGAGTTGTCCACCAGAGCCCGCAGAGGGAGCGCAGCCCCTGACATCTTGGTTTCAGATATCAGAACTGAAAGTGAATAAATCTCCACTGTTTGATCCCCAGGTTCATGGTCATTTGCCACAGCATCCCTAGGAATCTTCGCAATGGCCAATCCTGTTCTCTAGCACCTGAACGCCCTTGCAGCCCCTGATGCTCCATGCTGCTCCTTCCCTTAGGCCAGTGGTTCTCAACCTTCCTAATGCCATGACTCTTTAATACAGTTCCTCATGTTGTGGTGACCCCCAACCATAAAATTATTTTCATTATTACTTCATAACTGTAATGTTGCTATTGTTATAAATCATAATGTAAATATCTGATATGCAGGATGTATTTAGGCGACCCCTGTGAAAGGGTCGTTCAACCCCCAAAGGGGTCGCGACCCACAGGTTGAGAACTGCTGCCTTAGACTGTCACTTGACCACTCAGCAGCCTCCTCCTTAGCCTCCCTGCCTTCAGCTTAGCCCCTCCAAGCCAGCTCCCCACCTCTGCCAGACATCAGGAGGAACTTCCAAAAACTCAAATCAAAGACTGATATTTCCAAAGACAGGAACCTTCAATCAATGGCTGGCAACCCAATCATGGATAGTGGGACAACTCCAGATGCTCAGATCCCATGTGTGAGGATTCGCATCCTCTGGCCCCAGGTTGCCTCTTACACCTTACATCTGCTGAGATAAACCCTCTGAACACCTTTACTCCACCCAAGACTGGTCCCTGCACTCAGTCCCCTAAACATGAGAGGCTGTCACATGGTATTCCAGGATGCCCTTTCTCCTATGGGACAGGCAAATATCTCTTAAGACTCTGCCCAGGTGTCATCTCCTTCATGAGATGACATTTGGCCCTTCTCTCTCCATCTACAGCCAACCCCAACAGAACTGAGCTCTCTCACTCCTGTCCTCATTGTCTGGATCCTCGTTAGTACCTGGCACACAACAGGGATCTAATGAAGAGGTGGATGGGTGAGTGGAGGGGAGGGTGGGAGAAGAGGTGGGTGGGTGAGTGGAGGGGAAGGTAGGAGAAGAGGTGGGTGGGTGGGAGGTGGTGGGTGGGGAGTTGAGTGGGTGGGTGTGTGGATGAACACACAAACTGGCAAAGTATCAGCTGGACTAACTCATGGACAACCTGTTGAAAGAGGAGTGCTGGAACTCAGGAGAAACAGCTGAGAGGTACACAAATGAACTCTGTGTGGCGAATCAAAAGTTGACTGAAGATAAATACATCACAACGAGACTGACATTTCCTGGAGCTTCCCAGCTTATAAATCACTTTCATGTGCTTCGAGCCATTTACTCCTCTCAATGCCTGTGAGGTAAGGGAGTACTGTTGTCTCTGTTCACAAGAAAGGAGGTCAAGGATCACAGAGCTTGTGGACATCAGCCAAAGCCTCAGAGCCAGTGAGTGGCAGGTCAGAATCCAGGCCCTCAGTCTGTCCATCTCTGCCGTCTATGTATGCTCTTCCTGCATGGCCCTTCCCGGTCTTTGCTCTAAGCCACGGACTACCCATTCAGCACGGGTAGACAAAGGAGTTGTGGTGTACATTCCAGGGTGTCCATGTGGAACCCAGAGACACACACTGTTTGCCTGAAAATGACTGATCGGATGAAAACTGACAAGTCATCATTCGCTTCTGGAGCTGCCGTCGACTGGTTAACGTGAATATTGTGTCGATTCTTGCTAGATGGAAGGAGATGTCAGTTATCGTTAATGGAGTGTCACACATACACTTGCCTAAAGGAAGATGCTGTTTTCATGGTTGTTGTTGTTCTCAATTCTCCCTTCATTTTACAGCCATTAAAAAAAAAGAAAGGAGCCAGCAGAAAGGATGATTCTACCCAGGGGTGAAACAGGAACATGTCCTTCTAATTTATTTCCTTCTTTCTTGACTGGAACCAAAAGCCAGTCGAAACGCAGGTGTAAGTCAGAGGAGGCACCCAACTTCTGAGAAAAGCCCAGTGCTCTGGGCCCTAGATCAGAACTTCAGAATCGAAGTCACAGGTACCAGGTGATCAGAGTCCAGCCAGGACCACCAGGCTCTTGGTCAGGCTGCACCCCCCTCACTCAGCAATGACAACTGAAAATATTCATCACAGAGAACATTACTGAGCACTTCACCATGGACTATGGGATGTACTGAGTAAGCACTCTATTATCACGCAAGCCTTACATTCACCCTGTGAGGCAGGTCCACACCCACAAACCCACATCTACCTGGTGCTAAGACTTAAGTTAGACTAATGTGGATGTATTTGTAGAGTTACAATGTCCATACTTCTTAGAGTTAATATCCATACTCTTTGCTGCAAGAATAACAACATGATTGATTTTGGGGGTGTTATTTACTTGGTATAGATACTCTATTGCTACCTTAAAATGTAAATCTGAATTCAGAAACACATTTGGCCGCAAAGGCCGCCAGATAAGGGGTTAAAAAGTCATTCAACCCATTTTATGAAGGAGAAAATAGGCTCAAAGAGGCCAACACAGCACAGGAGCAGCAATTGTTAGTGTAGATCCAGCAGTCTTGCTCCCAAGCTGGGGTGGTTAATCATTGTGCTCTGCTACCTTCAACAGATGGCCCTTCCCGCCCTCTCAGCCCCACCCTCTCAGCCCCAAATTCACTCCTCTTCCCTCTTCAGCAGGAAGGCAGGATTTGCCTTCTTAGACATCTGACCTGTGAGATGATTCCCTGGGCAGCAGGACTGTAATTAAAAGGCTTTATTAAAACAACTCTTAGGATATAGACCTGTATTTCAAACCCAGAGTCAAATACAACAAGAACATCATTCATAGATGGGTCAAAGATCAGGACCCATACTTGAGTTTTTATGCTAAGTAGCAAAGAAAGGCATCTATCAATTTGCTGATGGTCAGCCTGCACCAAATTTTCACATTTTCTCATACTACAGAGGTTAAATCAGACCCTGGAGCTAGACAGCTTATGTTCAACTCCTGGCTCAAATCTACTTTAGAGCTGTGTGACCCTGGACAATTTATTTAACTTCTTTATGCCTCCGTTTCTTTACCTGGAACATGAAGGTAATAATAGTATCTACCCTGAGAGTGGCTCTGAGGATTAAAAGAATCTGTATTAAAAGCACTTAGAATATAACAAGTTTTATATTAGCCCTTGATTCATAGATAGATAGGCAGGTACATAGGCAGATAGACAGATGATAGGTGGACGATGATAGATACTTTGCTTCACATTTTAACTTCCTTGAAATTGGAGTCCTTCTTGTCATTGATGTGTGTTTTTAATATAATGTTTATGTTGCCATTCCCAGAAAGCTTCCATGCAGCCCACAGTGCCTCTTTTTCCTTTATAGTATCTTAGAATTGAGAGAAAATGGTAAATAATACTTTTCAAAGAACTCAATGTGTTTTTCCTCTATTCTTGAGAAAAGAAATTGAGACAAGAATAAGTTATGGATTCAAACTGTGCTCACAGGTGTCTCCGCATGGAGGTCACTCTTTCCTGTTCTCAGGCAGATTAATCCTAAAATCAAACACCAGCCAGGATAGGTGTTCCCACCCAAAGGAAGAGCTGTGCAAATTATTTGCATTTCAAAACTCTAACAGATGGCCACAATCAACTACCTGGGATTTTTCCTGATTAGTTTTACTCTGTGCCTCTGTCACCTTTAGGAGAAAGGTGAAGATTTTGACCTTCATAATTAGCTGCAGTGCATGCCAGAAAGCATTTCAAAGAAGACTCAACGTGTGTTTGGGACCTAATTGCTTGGCCTGAAAGTGTCCTCTGAGGATTTTTCAGTCTTCAGATAAGCAGATCCCTACCTCTTGGAAAAACTACACTTAAAAGAGGTTTCCCCAAACCATATACTTGAGAAAAATGTTAAAACAGACTTATCCACAAAAGCAAAGGAATGAAACTGTGAGAATAAATATATCATAAATCAGATGTCTCTCCCTTGCTTAAAGTCCTCCAATGGCTTCCCATTGTGCTTGGAATAAAGTTAAATTTCCTCACCACAGTTTTCTGGGTCCCTCATGACCTGTCCTCTACCCATCTCTCTCAACTTTTGTCATTATCGGCCTCCCTTTAAAAACTGTATTCCAAACACACCTGTCCTTTTTCTCTTTCTTTTTCTTAAATACATCAAGCATATTCCTGCTTCGGGTTCTTTGCACTTGCAAAGATCACCCCCTTCCCAGGGCTACCAGGCTCAGCTGTGCAGGATGTGCATTATACAAGCTCTGCCAAAGCAAAGGGTACTTTTTTCTAATTCATACAAAGAAGACATGTGGGCTAGAAGCTGCCCTGCTTCCCTGTGATGATTCATTCATTCCTGAAACAAATTCTAGGTGAGCATCTACTATTTGGCAGGCACTGTTCTAGGCACTGGGATTATAGCTTTGAACCAGAGAGACAAACCCTTTGCCATTTGGAAGCTCATCACCATTTGGGAGCCTGTACACTAGTAGGCAGAGATGCATAATGGACAATATAATCTAATAAAAGAGTAATATTGAAATTGACCATTTCTCCAGGATGCCTAAGCCACACCCACCAGCCAATCAGAGCAGCTGTATACAAATTAACCCAGCCAAGATGGAGGCCAGCAGTCATGGTACTAGAGTAAACAGGAGGCTTCCATTGCACCAGGAGTAAACTGTCTGCCTAGGCTGGCTGGGCCTCTCCTTGTTCACAGCAACATAGTTGCAATTATAGAAGCCATGGAGGTGAAGCAAACAGGAGGCTTCCATTGCACCAGTGATGGAGGAAACTGCCTGCCTAGGCTAGCTGGGCCTCTACTAAGGCAACATTCTTTCAATTATAGAAGCCACAGAGCTGAAGCCAACAGGAGGCTTCATTACCTGCCTAGGCCTGGGATTAAAGCAACAGTATATCAATTATAGAAGATAAATAAACCCGAGCCAGCCTTGCTGGGAAGTTGGGTCAATGGGAGCTGTGGGCAGCCTGAAAGCCTGAAAACGGCCCTCAGCCCCGCACCCAGGCTGCCCAGGCACCCCAGGAGGGACTTGAACCCTGAAGGGACTATGGAAAGCCTGAAAACGGCCCTCAGACCCCCACCCAGGCTGCCTAGGTAGCCCAGTAGGGACTCAAATCCTGAAGGGACTGTGGGCAGCCTGAAAACAGCCCTCAGCCCCTCACCTAGGCTGGCCACACCCCAATGGGGTGAGGGTCCACACGACGGGGGCTTGGCCAGCCTGCAAACAGCCATCAGCCCCTCACCCAGGCTAGCCAGGCATGCCAGCAGGTGGACATCCCCCGAGAGGTTCCAGACTGCAAGAAAGCACAGGCCGGGCTGAGGGACCTCCTGAGTGCACAAATTTTTGTGCACCAGGCCCCTAGTTCAATAATAAATGAATAAGCAAAACATCAGACAGAAACCAGAGTGTGAAGACAACTTAACTTGGTTATATGATAGTGACTGGATGGCTACTTCAAATTTGGAGAGTCAAGGAAAGCCTCTGGAGGTAGTATTAATTTATTGTGAGATCTAAATGGCATCAAGGAACCATCAACACAAAGAGTTTGTTTGGGTTCGAGGAGGGAAGGCAGGCATTCCAAGCAGAGGAAACCCAAGGTATGAACTCCTGCAAAGGCCCCAAGGAGTGAACAAGCTGGTAGAGTTCCAGAGATAGGAAGTCCAGGTGTGATGGGGATCAAAGAGGGGAGAGGAGTCAGATGAGGCTGGACAGGTGGGTAGGGTCCAGAGCCCAAGGGACTCTGTAAATCAGAATAGAGTTTGGATTTTATTCCCAATGAGCTACAAAACCATCTGAGGTTTCAAGAAGGGAGTGTCATGATCTGGAAAGATCACGGTAACTCAGGGTTATCCAAAGAAATGTCCTGCAATGATGTCCTCCATCTAGACCAGCAGTCACCAATCTTTCGGACCTCACGAACCACCAGTGGTCTGCAGACCACCGGTTGGCGACCGCTGAATTCTAGACCACAGGTGGGGAGACTTGTTTCTGCAAGAGCCATTTGGATATTATAACATCATTCACAGGCCATACAAAATTATCAACTTAAAAATTAGCTTGCTATATTTGCTCAAACATTTAATAAACTCATACCTACCTAATGCCTTGGCAGGGGCCAGACCAAATGATTTTGACCCCTGATCTAGACTGTCAAATGCAATAGCCACTAGCCATATGTGGCTACTGAGTACGTGAAATAAGGCTGGTGGGACTGAGAAACTGAATTTTAAGTTTTATTCTATTTTAATAATTTAAATTTATATACCTACTCACAGCTAGTAGCTACTTTATTTGTCTGGGCACCTCAACTTCAGGTGGAGAACAATCACAGGGTACAGAAAGAGAGCAAGAGTGGAAGTAGGAAGGTGAATCTGGAAGCTATTACAATGGTCCAGGGAGAGGTGATGAGAGCTGGAGGCAGAGCTGGAGAAAAGAAACAATTTTGGCATATCTTTCAGGAGTGAAGACAAGAGAGTGCCGAGGAGAAAGGGAAATGAGGAATCAAATATAACTCCTAGAGTTCTTTTATTCGAGTGTGTAGGTGGATGGAGCACCATTTTATTTGAAAGACTGAGAAAAAAATAAGTTTGGGGGAGGACACAAAACTCAACAACAAAACTTGCTCTTCTTAACTCACGTGACAAGTTACTTTTGACATCTGGATCTCAAATGTCACCTCCTTTGAGGCTGGACACAATCCCTGCCCCACCTATTCATCATTTGCTCATCTACTCTGTCATATTCTTCCCTGCACTATTATCTGAAATTATCTCACCACTAAATGCACTGCCTCCCACTTCTATGAACTGTATATTCTCTTCATACAAGCCCCCCACAACACACATACACACACACACACACACACACACACTTTCCTGGAATGGCACCTGTAAATAGTAGGTACTTAAATATGTGTTGAAGTAATTAAAGAAATAGGGATACACATCATTATCTTGCAAAACAAAAAAAAACAAGGCTGAAGCCTCAAAGGGCGGGTGTCCTGAATTAATTTGTGCAACATAAAATAGTGGAAAACAAAATGTGCTCACACACTTGCCCCAGGTATAAATGGATAAATTCTGCTTGATGTTATTTACCAGTGTTGCTTTTTTAAAAAAAAAAGTGAGAGTAGGTTCTAGGTAATTAGCCACCTCACCTGACAGGTGCAAAAGTGAAATGCTAATCAGGGTGTGGATCCCAGCTCTGCAGTCCCATTGGGAGAGAGCTGAGGGTGTATAAAATGAAAGCCAGGTAAATCCTGGGCGGCTGTTTTTAAAATTCAGAATGTCCTTGAGTGCTACCTGCCTTTAGTCAGTCATTGCATATCACCATCACTCACTTATGTCCCTCCAACCAGCAGTAGATTGTATCCCAGCTCAACAAGTAAAATGAGGAGGAGCTTTGCAATGACCCTGATATTAACTTGAACTGAGCTGTGCAATCTTAACAAAGTCAAGTAGCCTCTCTGGTCTCCACTCCCCACCCCCTTGCCCTACATATATCGGGTCACTCTGCACTCACCAACTACAGGTAAAAACCATAGCACCTCAAAACATGTGAGTTCCAAAGTAGATTTTTCAACGTACCCCCTTAGTATGTCAAGCAGCAGTTGCACACTACTTTGTCACAATTACCCATCTTCTCTCAGACTCCATCCTCTCTAAACGCACTGCACCCCGAAGACATGCACTTGCTCTCTCACACACACCCACACCCACAGGCAGACGAAGAGCTCTCTGCAGCTTCTTTCACTCCACACTGACTCACAGTCCTGAGAACACATTTCCTTTTCCTCTTCACAGGCTCCCGAAATGAGATCGTCTCTGCTAAAAGCAATCATAAGTGCTGGGTGAACAACTCCAGAAAATTAGTACAAGTTCCACTAAGCCTAGAGATAGAGAGGAGAAAAATCTGTTCAATTTCAACTGTATTCACATTACCCACAGTACAGAACGTGCTCCTCATTTTTTTGACTAATCTTGGTTCTTAAGAAAAATTAAAACAAAAGCTGTTCCCAGCACCACCCCACACAGACATTTTTTATTTGCCACCAGCATGCTACTCGGCAAGGCACCATTCTCTTCATTTCTCAAAGCATGATCCTCATCAGAGCTGTTTCAACATCTCCATTTCCAGTGGAAAGTACACACCACATAACACTAAAAAAATAACTGGAATGAATTAAAGACTTAACCATGAATTATTGCAGGCACTGGAAGAAGATGTAATTCTGCCAGCCCCGGGCATGACAGACATTCAGGAATATCTGATATAGATTAGAGGATAAGAGACTGAAAATAGCAGATATGGAAAACAGTATCATTTTCCATTGATTTGAAAATAATTGAAATAAATAATTGTCTATCTAATATCCACTGGATGGAATAATAACATACAGTTATTAAAACTACTTTTACGAAGTTTTTCATAACATGAGGAAAGTGTATATTATGTGGCCACATGTAGAAACAAAAACAAGATGCATGATAACATATACAGCGTGATTTCAATTATAAGAAAATGCACCAGCAACCCTGAAAGGAAACACGTGACAATACTAACCGTGCATCCTTGTTTTTCTAGTCTTTCTACTTTTCTGTATTTTCCAAACTTTGCGTAGTAGATACATATTATTTTTTAACAAACCCTTTTCATTCAGCAAATTTTTATTTTAAAATAAAGTTTATATAATATTTGTAAACTCCTTTTATTTGGTTTATATGAAAACATTTTTGGCAAAAACTTCTGCCTTAAAGTGCCCTCATGACATTATGATGTTTGAGAAAACAAGACAGAATTGCCCCCATGCCCATATCCACCTCTAGGGGAGCTGGCTAGGTATGCAGCCAACACTGCTTCTGGGAACTACAGATGGGTGGGAAGTCTGTTCCCCCACTATTCTTCAGGGAGCCCAGGACAATCAACACGGAAAGCTAAGGTATCCACAATTACCAATCCTTCACATCACCATCATTTACAGACCTATATGAGGCCTCCTGCCAAAGGAGCCCTAACTCTATGGGTTTCACAAACATAAGCAACCAGATGTATACCTTATCTCCTCAGATCCTAAAAAGCACACAGGGTTGGAATTTATCATAGATAAATTATGGTATCTATGATTTTTTAATCTTAAGACAATATTGCCCAAATATAAAATTACTGAATCAAAAGATATAAAGACACATAAAGATATATTTTCCAAAGGTTATATGAGTTTATATGTCCATGAACATAGTACACCAGTAACCATTTAGTCACACCTTTGCCACCACCAGAAATTACAATTTTAAAATAACCAAATCAATAAGAGAAAGAGGGAAGAAACCCTAAGAGTCCATTACCCAGTATGATATCATCTGAACATGCCCATTCAAATTTTTAAACTAAACATAGCTTGGGACTTTACACATGGCCTTCAATATTACTTGAAACTATCATTTTTTTTACATATGCAGATAATCCCATTATATGAAAGCCATGTAATCATTTTAGCTACTCTCTGTTAGTTGGCATTTAAATTGCTTTTCTTCATTTTTCTCCATCCCAAATAATGTACTGATAAAAATGATTTTATATTATCTTTCATGTACATCTCTAAATATCTCTCTATAATAATAAATTCCTGGGAATGGAATTATAAGGTCAAATGTTTGCATATTTTAAGATTCTCAGCCCATTAATGAAACTTCCCTACAGAAATAACTGCAGAAATTTATACTCTTTGACAACCATATCACTTCATTCTTATCAATATCATTGTTTAAACTATTGTCTATGTAAATAAAGAAAAATGGTACTTTTATTCTTTATTAAATAATTTCTATATCAGGAGGATTTTGAAGATGGTACAGGCATAGATAAATGCCTGTACTTGCTGCCTCCCACAACCACATCAAAATTACAACGAAAATACAGAAAACCCATCATCCTGAATCACTGGAAATCTGGCTGAATGGAAGTCCTACAACTAGAGAAGTAAAGAAGAAAGCACACTAAGACTGGTAGGAGGTGTGGAGGTGTGGAGGTGTGGAATGGGCTGGTCCAACACCCATGTGTGCAGTTTTTTTAATTGGGAGGGAGATCATCTCTGTGAAGGCTGCCCGTCGGGAGGAGCAAGGGGTCCCAGCCCGACACTAGACCTCCAGCCCAGGGTCCCAGAGCTGGGAAAAGAAGCCCCTAAGGGAAGTAAGAACTATGGGTATAAAACACAGTGCAAATTGGAGCTCAGTGACATAAAAGCTGCTGGAGACCAAACTGTTTCTCTTAAAAGTCCAGCACCATGAACTAAACTTAAAAGGTCTCACTTCCTCTGAGCTCCAGCACCAGGATGAGGATCTGGGGAACACAGACACATATGAGGAGGAACTTGATTGTCTGGCATTGGGGCAAGAACTTGGGAGTGGCTTTCTCCCAGATGGAGGTTCTCACAGGGATCATTGTTCCTGTACTGTGACATCCCTAGTCAGAGGGCTGACTGACAGCCATTTCTGTTTTCTCAGCCCCTGGTGATTCCCTAAGATCCCACCTCATTCAATTTACAACCCCACCCAAGCTGTGTGCAGCAGCTTTTGCACATAAATGGCTTGCCCTTGCTCAGACTAAAATCTCTCAAAAAAGCTGCAGCTGGGTCAGAGAACCCCAAACCTATCAATAAGAAGCCCAAAACCTGGAACCAGCACCAGCCTGCCTTGTTTCATAGCTGGGCCTCATCTGGGCACTGCCAAACCTGATACAAAAAGGAGGAACATGCAGGTCTTTCTGTAGCTCCTGTTGGGTAGTCCCAGGCAGTGGCTACCTTTGCACTTCCCTGGATACCCAAGAGTCAGTGTCAGACCACACCAGATTACAACTCTACACATCCATAAGTGACACACACAAAGGGGAATACTCAATGAGCACCAAAGCCCCACTGAAGCAAGTCCTGCTCCATATGAGTGTCTCCTATGCACAGCAGCTCTGCCACTGTAGTCACAGCTGGTCCTCATAGCCAGTTGGCCTAGTGGTCAATTCCTCCCAGTGACACCAACAGCAATCAAGTGCTTACAGCCCACAAAGAGGTGCCCCTAGAGCTCCCAGCTCAGGTGACTAGGGAGGCTAAGCCACTGGGCCCTATAGAATACCTACCACACAAGGCTACTCTACCAACTCAAGGAGACATAGCAGCTCTACCCAATACATAGACACAAACACAGGGAAATAGCCAAAATGTGGAGACAAAGAAACATGTATCAAATGAAATTGAAAAAAAAGCAAACAACTGGATGTAGAGTTCAAAACCACAGTTATAAAGTTACTCAAGAATCTTCTAGAAACCTCCAAAAAAAAAAAAAAAAAAAAAA
>PVJC01041701.1:0-15235 GCA_004026665.1 Murina feae
TAGGTTGTACCATGTTACTAGACTTTAGGCAATTTTTGGTAATATAGTAAAACGTTTTTTAAAGCAGTTTAGAAAACTGTATGGATAATGTAAAAATACTTATCTGTACATTGAGTAAAAGATCTGGAAGGATCTAAGTGAAAATGTTAATCTTCATCAATGATTATCTTTCCAGCAGCAGGATGAATCTTTTTTCTTCTATGAGCTTATTTGTATGTTCTATTTAAATAAATATGTATTGCTCTGGTAATGAGAAAAAAAATATTTGGCCAAATAATGTGTACCAAAGCCTTAGGAGTGTGTGAGCACGTGCGTGCACCAATATATTCAGAGACAAATACTTCTGGCCCATCCAGCGATGGCCGCTGAGCTTCAATCCCACCTTCTATACTGTGTGATTTGTGGCTGGTAGGCTGTGATACCATGTGGTCTTTGCTAGCTGATCGTTCATGTACCACTAGAGGGAGGTTGGAAGGCAGGAGAGGAGAGAAGGGACTTGTTCCTTCTTATTTGCTCCCTTATTAGGACAGTGTTGCCATGCCAGAGCTCTTCATCTCAGATAATGGCAGTTGGCTCTAGTCCCTAAGTCTTCGACACACTCGCAGACCTAGTCAATCCCTCAGAGGTACTAGCAGCAACTGGAAGGTGTTCTTCCCTCAAAGATCTGAGTCCCAATTCTGCAGATCCCTTCCTCCAGAAGTGTAAATTCTCATAACCCCAAACTCTGTCCATTTCCCCATTGCCGGGGGTTGTATGGAACTGTTTCCAGCAGTTATCTCTGTGTTACCTTCAGTGTTGCATGTGTGCTTTTCAGTTCTTAAGCATCTATATGTTTAACCAGTTCCTTATATTAACTTTCCTCTGGTGAGATACATAATATGATTGTGTTTGACTAATGGACTCTAACGGATATGATACTTGGAGCGAGAAGTAGTCCTAGGAAACGGCCCCTCAAAATGGGATTCCGAGGTTGGATTGGCCCTGTCTTTAGCTTCGAACACAGTAGTGATCTCCTGTCTAATGGGAATGGGAAATGAGAAACCATGCGATGCTGTGACATCATACTTCACCTGAGGTTGACTGTGATGAAATGCTTCTTGAAGCCCTAAACAGACCAGATGACTACTATGCTATCAGAAGTAGCAGTGATACTTCTGAGTGCGCTGGAGAGCCTCCCATAAGTTACAAGCTCAAATCTTTAACACCTAGCTCAAGGCATAGGGGATCAGAGAGCTTCTAAAACAATTACTTATATCTTACTAGAGACCCGATGCACAAAAATTTGTGTACTGGGAAGTGGGGAGGGGTCCCTCAGCCCGGCTTGCACCCTCTCATAGTCTGGGAGTCCTCTGGGGATGTCCTACTGACAGCTTAGGCCCTCTCCCCCACAGTCTGGCCTCCCTCTGTGGAAGGCGACCGGACGGGTGATCAGGGGATGGTGCTGGCTTCCCCTATCGCTCCTCCACACCGCTGCTGGTTGCCGCACCCCCCTCCCATGACCATTCCCTCCCTCTGCCTTGGCTGGCCTGGTGCTGCCTGCTCACCGGCCCTGACCCCCACCAACTGGTCATTCATATTATGCTTTTATTATATAGGATTAAGAGTTTTTATTCTATTGTTTAATTGGCTATCTCCATTCAGTAAAAGCTTTTTCAGGAAAAGGATCACATGTGCTTGTTATCATGTGTGTTCCAATATCTAGCAGAGTATCTGGCATATAAGAAGGGCACAGTAGATATTTATCAAATGAGTCGCATTGGACTGAAGGAAAAGTTAGGGACAGAGAGAAGAATAACTTGGTTATTCCTCTTCTTTTGTTTATTTTTTTGGTCAGGAGAGAGAAGAGGGTTTTGAGGAGAAGAGCAGAAATCTTTCCATACATGAAAGGCAGAGGTCAATCAAGAATTGACAGTATCTGAACAGTTATTCTCACTTTCACAAGTCCTCTGAATGGGTGACAGTCATTTCTATGACATTTACTATCTGTCTACAACTTATTTCCCTAAGAAAAAGTATTCCTTTAGAAGAAATTTCTAGATTTCCGCAATGTAGAATAATTGTTCTGTCCAAATCACATTTGTCATCTAATTCTTGTTTCAGATGCCTCTCATTCCACCTCCCCCCAAAGCTGAAACTAACCTCTTCCATCTCTGAACTCCCATCTCACTTCATCTCTAGCTCTTCTGCGACACTAGCCAGTCTGCCTTGTTCCTGAAACACTGATACTCAGTCTGCGTGCACCGTCATGCAAGGAATGTCCTCCTTCCTCCTGCTGGAACCCAGGTGCTCAGTTGTGTGCTTCTTGAGTAAATGGTGAGTGAATTAATTCACGAATAAAAAAAGCCTGATACGAACGAGGTACTAGGCTGGCACTAAGATTTTCTTAATTCAGAAAACATAATATCTCTGGCAGTCACTGGGACACACCTTAAGCTACATAAAATTATGGTTAAAGGAAAGGAAGAGTTTAGAGAGAAAAATGAGAAACGAGTTCCCAGAAAACCAAGGGGGTGGAATTAAAGCTCCCTGTGACTGAGAAATCCAATTCTCATACAGCAATCTTTCAAACTTTGGACCTCATCACCGTCCTACACTTTAACAGCATTTGCTCAGGAAATGCAGTCTTCATTACGGCTTGTTCAATGCCCGCCTTCTCCACCAGAGGGCGGCAAAAGGCTATACCCAGATTACTCTCTAAATTGCTAATTGCTCATTTCTGGCTTTAGCTACAAACCAGGCAGAGGAACCTAATCTACATTCCAACCCACTTTCCCAGCTCTACAGCCTCAGACAGAATGGAGACAATCTACTTATCCCAGGAAGAGAAGATTCAGATAAACAAATGTCTTACAGGCACCGTGGATGCACATGACTTCCAGGCTTGGCCCTGAAGTGGAAGCAGGCCACCGGACCTAAGAAGGCCTACATTTGGCCAGGAGGGGCATAACCCTTATCTTTAAGGAGCAGAGTCACCTGACCCTGGGAATAGCTAGACTTAAAAAAAATAAAATAAAGTTGATACTCAGATAATCGGATGTACAGTATTTTTTTCTACTTTAGAAACCAGATGTAGAAAACTGGTCTTGGAGAAAATTGAATAGTTATTTCTACTCTTTGACAGCCTTGAGGCAAAATTTCCAAGTCAAATTTATAAGGTGTATAGGGATTTGGTTGCTTGTTTTGCTTTCTTTTCTCTTGCCAGTTACCTCCTGAGAGCTGGGCATGGATCAGTAAGATCCCTCTACTGTGGCTGCCAGCAAGTCTGTGCCTGATCTGGCGAGTTTCTGAAAGGTACCAAGGCCTCTAGTGGAACATAACACCCTAGTACTATGCCAAGGGATGGAGCCAAGCCGCATTTTAGTGTCTGCTGCTGAACCAAGCTCCGAGCAGCGGCCATCTTTTCTGCCCCAAAAGTTGTTACTAGAATCTTTTAAGTGTTTGCTTTTGCAACTAAACTGGTCAAGAAAAAAATATATATTTTTTTAAAAAAAATTAGAGTTCACTCAGAAAGGAGGTGGTCTCTGTATATCCAACATTTTCAAGAGACCTCTGCCCCCAGATCCATTCAAGAAAACATACATGGGCACATGCCAGAAAAGCAAAACGTTCTCCAGAGAATCGGGCTCCCATGAGCTTTCTTTTTCACACCAGTATTTATTGCTGTCTGTTCTCGTAAAATCTACTAAGGCAGATGCTGGCATAGCAATAATTTTGTCTCAGGAGTGTATAAGAAAACACGATCAGGGCAGTAAGCAGATGTATTCAAATAGCTACGAGGTACTCAAGTGCGGCAAAGCCAACACATGAATTCACATCTAACGCGAGTCAATCCCATTAGCTTTCACAAGCTGCCCCCATGAGCACCGAGGTGCCGTGAGAAAAGGAGTGTTTAGTTCCTTGTCCTAACAAGAAACTATTTTGTTCCTCATTCTACCCTAAGTGCCTAGGACAGTTCAGAGATTCAGTGAATGTGCATCAAATGGAGAAAATAATTAAGAAATGTACCACATCAGAGACCAATATCTATCAGTAAGTCCACTTCAGACCATCTCTTCCACCCTCCAGCACCAAATCAGATCATGATTTCTTCAGCTGAGCACTAGCTGAAGTAGTTGTCTTGGGCCGAGGGCCATGTTGGGTGCATCCTCAACAACAGTCATATCCAGAGAGGCAAGCTGCTCACCCCAGATGAGCAGAGGGACAGATACTAAGATTCCCACCTTGCACTCTCTCAGGGTAGGCCTGCCAGATTTAGCAAATAAAAATACAGGTGCTAACCCAGCCAGTGTTGCTCAGTGGTTGAGCATAGACCTATGAGCCAGGAGGTCACTGTTCAATTCCCGTTGAGGCACATGCCCAGGTTGCAGGCTCAATCCCAGTGTGGGACATGCAGGAGGCAGCCAATCAATGATTCTTCCTCATCATTGATGTTTCTATTTCTCTCTCCCTCTCCCTTCCTCTCTGAAATAAATTTAGAAATATATTTAAAAATACAGGTGTTCAGTTAAATTTGAATTTCAAATAAAAGAATTTAGCGTAGGACATACTTCTACCCTAAAGAATTCATTATTTATCTGAAATTAGAACTGAGCCAGGCATCCTGTATTTTATCTAGCAATCCTGATCTTTGGCATATACTTTTCTCAGTAAGAGGCTGGGAAAATTGTCCAACTTAAATTGTGACCTTTCCCTTTGAACCCATAGGCTTCAGTGAATGTATGAATGCCATCACAGAATGGTGGTGAATTCTACTAATCCCTTTAGGTGTGCTGTCAAAAATTCCAGTATCTGGAAGTGTTCTCTGAACTCCAGGTTTTGAAAAACACTCGTAGTCTGGTAATAGTCTCCACTGATCAGAATGAAGGGTCTACTGTATAACTCTCTTCATTCCCTATGTGTTGGAAATGATTTCTGGGCAGATACCTTCACTTAGAAGGTTGAAAGTAGGCTTAAGAGGTCCTGTGTTTGTAAGTCATTTCCAACCAATTATCTACCTCCTAAGCATCAAATAGACCTAACACCCATTCTGGGGATGGGGCAGAGATTCATCATGCAGGAGTGTAGGTGATGATAACATGAATTCAGCTTTTCCCACATGAATGTAGCCTAACAAAGTGATCTCTGCCTTCTGTTCACAAACATGCAACGTTAATCCTAGACCAGAGCCAACCTTCCCTGACAACCCGTACCTAGCTGTAGTTCTGGACAAGAGACCAGTTCCTGGTTCCAGTCTCAGAGGGACCAGTCCATCTCTACCCTGAGCTCAGCCCTTGCACTTCATGGGTCAGCTTAGCCAGCAGGCATAGGACTGAGTGCCTTGGGTAGAGGTGGGGGTGGGGTGGGGAAGAGGGGTGGGAATGGGGAAAATGGCAGGAGCAGATGAATCTAGCTAGTAACCGGGGAGGGGTACAAATGGATACCTTTCCATAAGAAAGTCTTTGTTCAAATAGCCTCAAAGCTTTAGTTATAGAATTTTGTAAAGAAAATGCTTTTTTATCACTTGTGAGAATTACCACTTTATATTAAACTATAAATGAGTACCTTTTTTATTATTAAATGGAAACCAATTAAATGGATAAAAATAAAACTTGTACCTTTCTAGAATGATGCATTATATTATATATCCTTTAAGACCTTTCACAAATTAACACTGATCAATGTTTCCAACCTCATCTCCTGCCACTTCTTTCTAGGACTGCCATAATCTACCCCAGGGTTTTTAAACCTCAGCACTATTGATGTTTTGAAAGGAATAATTCTTTGTTGTAAGAGGCTGTCCTGTGTAGAATATTTAGCGGCATACCTGGCTTCTACCCACTAGGTGAGCTCCCCAGGTCATGACAATAAAAAATATCTAGAGACATTATCAAACGTGCCTTGGGGGACAAAATCATCCCCAATAAAAACCACCAGGGTATACCCTCCAACCGAGAAGCAGTGCTCCAGCCCAAGAGACAAGTTGCCTTCCTATGAACACATTTTCACACCCTCTCCCAGCACACACATGCGCACGCACACACACCCCTTTCTCCCTGTTTCCTTTACCTGAAACAGCCTACTTTCCCCCCTGTTCATTGGCAAACTCATACCTGTTCTTAAAAGCCTAAACCCAGTGCTACCTATCTATGTGGCTCTTACAATCCCTGCCAACTCAATTTCCTTTCCCTCCCCGGCTGCCAGAGGCACTGCACACATCTTCACTTGTACTGCAGTGTTCCCCACATGAAGTTGCACTCCTCAGTCTACTCCTAATAGACTGATCTCCTCAAGAGCAAGGGCTGTGCATCCACATTCACCCACTCAGCATGGTCTCGTGTGTGAGTGTGTGTGAGCGTGTGTGTGTCCCAACAAATATACACAGCACTCAAATAAATCAAAGAATAAGCCAAAGCATTAGATTATAGCAATTAATATTTATCTCCTAAAGGAAGATGTGGATTTTCATGCTTACCAAATAGAGTAAACTAGACTAGGCCTCACTAGATTTCTATGTTTCAGCAAACCTGGCTTACTCACTATTTCCCAAATGTGCATAGGATTTCCCATCTTTACACTGTTGCTGAAAGTGTTGTCTTCACTTGGAAAATTCAATTCTCATTTCTTCATGTCTAAATCCTTCACAAACACCACCTCTAATATTCACAACCCTAGACACACACACACACACACACACACACACACACGTACACACACGCTGTGATTTCTTCCTTCTGTAAGTGTCATTGCTTTTTTCTGCGTTCTAGCTCTCCTTATTATCCATCTTATCCCAGTGGTCTTCTCTTCAAGTTGGATTGCACTCCTTAAAGGCAAACACTCCGCCTTCTCTTTTTACTTCAGCAGCTCTTCATCAAGTGGCTGGCACATACTAGACATCAAACAAGAATTTATTGAACTGAATAGAAAAATCAGAGGTTGATTTAAAAACACTTAGTTAATATCCAGAGACAAACGGGAAAGTATATTCATGAAGAAAGGGGGTTGTGACACCATCAGAGTGAAGCTTTAGAAAGATTAGCCTGTCTAGGTTGGGAAAGAATGCAGGCGCATCATCAGGCAACCTCAATAGCCCCACAGAAAGGTGACGCCATTGCTCCAATAACAGCAAAGACGGCAAGAATCATTTCAACACGACACCATGCAGGACTCGGTACCTGACTGGAAATGGGATGAGGGACAGAGAGAAGAAGGAACAAATAATGTCACTCAGATCCTGATTCTGGGTACTGGGGTGGTGACAGTATCACTCACCAAACCATCAAGATGTGGGGAAGAAGGTAATGAGCTAGCAGCTGAGGTGTCAGCAAACCACACCGATAGAAACATCCCAGAGACCATTGGACATTCATGAATGAGGCTTAGAGAAGTAGCAGAACCCAAACATGGGGTGTGGGTTGTATAGCTGATGCCAGGGGGCAGCATAGATACTGAGGGGTGGGCTCTGGGACAAGGGAGGAGAAGAAGGGCTGGTAGGGGAGGCCAGGAGGCAACCAGGGAATGAGGGAAGGGGTGGGAAGTACAATGCCAAGAGAGAATGACATTCCAAGGATTTTAGTGATGCCGAAGTGGGTGAGAATGAGGGCTGGAGATGGGCCTGTGGATTCCTTCATTTGCAGGTATGTTGACTTTTAAGAGATAAGATTTAATGTGTGTGTGGAGGGGGGGCAGGGCGGAGAGAGGGTTGGCTGCTGGAAGGTTAGGAGTGTAGGAGCAGTGAACGGGTCATGCCTGGGAGCCCATTTCCTCAGCACCTGTGCCAGTGCCCTGGAAGGTGGTCAGCACCCACAGCTGGAGGGCATAGCAGGCTTCCCGGAAGTTTTGTTTGTTTTAGGCTGGGAGAGACTGGATCATATTTGTTGGCAGAGGGAAAGGAACTGGAAAGTGGGAGATTTTGAAGCTCTGAGAGACAAAATTATATAAGCAAGTCTTAGAGGAGGTGGGATGGCTTTGGAAGGAGAAGGGACCTGCTCCTCTGAGAGAGAAGAAAGGAAAGGGGGAGGGGTGAAGACTCACCTAACTCAGGCACAGAGGAGAGTGGAGGGGCCTCACCTGCAGACATTCTCATCTGCTGGAACAAGGGGTAGATGGTGTGCCATGGCCTGCCAAGCTTGTGAAGCTGGCGAGACATGAGGATGGTCCCAAGAAACAATACGAAGGATGGCACAGCAGCAGCGAGGTGCCAGGATTCCCTTCATATGACCATGTCTTTTCATGAAAACTCCTACTCACTCTTCAAGACCCAGCTCAAATGTTCCCTCCCCTGGCTCACCCAGGTGGAAACTGAACTCATGGGAGTCACTTTACCCACATCCCACACCCCACAGTCCTTATAAAAATATTTACCAGGTTGTATTTTAAGCTTTTTAAGCCCACTCATTTGTCTCTTCCACTTGATCTTGAACTTCTCAAAGTGCCTGGCAACATGGCCAGCACAGAGTAAGTGCTCAAAAAAACGATGAGTGAATGAAGGCAGGGAGGAACACAGGGTGGGACGAAAGTAGGTGTACAGTTGTGAGTACACGAAGTACGTTATTTGTATTATTTATCTATTAATTACTGTATTACATGAACAACTGTACACATACCTTTACCCTCCCCCCACCCCCCGTAGAGGAATGACTGACCTCCACTAGCGTCTCTCCACTAGAGCCGAGAGAGACCCAAGAAGAGGCAGGTCGTCTCTGGCTGCACCAGAGCAGGGAAAGCTGCACATGTGGATCCACGTGAACTAAAAGTAAATACGACCAACGATAGCCGTGAAATAAATGTGAAACGCAAATGGTTTTTCTCAAAACCCATATGCAGTCCGGAATAGCAGGGGAAAGGGTGGGAGGATGGGGAACGGAGTGAAAAAAGTAACAGGCCCAAGAGATAATTTACAGTTGGGAACAGAATGACTTCCTAAATCGTAGAGTGTGTGGTCCAGAGAGCAGAGCACCGCAGATGCCGTTGCCGTAAAAAACCACTCGTGACATTTTTGGGCAGAAAGGAAGTCTGTTTTGAGTCCATCTCTCCAGCAGCACACAACATTGCCTTAAAAAGCAGCGGCTCCATGAAACCCGCTTCCAGAAGGAGCTCAGTTTAATGTAACGCTGTGGGGCTCAGCCAGGTGGCTGTGATTGCCTCTGCTTCACACACACAAGGAAACTGAGGCAAGGAGCAGTAAGCGAGTGACCCAAGATCACACACAACAGGGCACAGGACTAAGATTAAAGAGCAAGGCTTTCTGACTGCGAGCCCATGTCTTCCCACTGCATTAGCAGATTCCCCGTTGGGTGTAATGAGCAAAGGGTGGTGATGGGACATGCATAGAGGTGAGGCCGGCTCCATGGACACACTATCTGGGAGGGTGCGTCGGGCTCGTGCTTAGAAGGACCCTATGCTTGGTTCAATGTTTGGCTGTGGCTGTCTTGAAATTCCTAAGAATTTTTTTTTTTAAATATATTTTATTGATTTTCCACAGAGAGGAAGGGAGAGTGATAGAGAGCCAGAAACATCGATGAGAGAGAAGCATCGATCAGCTGCCTCCCGCACACCCCCCACTGGTGATGTGCCCGCAACCAAGGTACATGCCCTTGACCGGAATCGAACCCGGGAGCCTTCAGTCCGCAGGCTGACGCTCTATCCACTGAGCCAAGCCGGTCAGGGCAAAATTCCTAAGAATTTTTAACAAGGGGCCCTGCATTTTAATTCCTACCCAGCCACACAAATTATGTAGACAGGCCTGCATGGAATTGCAGAATGTTGGAGGACTCTGAGAGGTCAGCTGCTCCACCCCACCCATTTAGAGATGAAGAAACAGACACAGAGCTTCGGTCACACAGCTAATTGGCACAGCAGCAACAGAACCCAGGTTTCCAGTGTTCTTCCTCCCTTATCACACCATCTTTAAAGTTAGAAAAGGGAGCCCTGGCCAGTGTGGCTCAGTTGGTTGGGCATCATCTTGTTCCTCAGAAGCTCACCAGTTTGATTCCCGGTCGGGGCACATGCCCGGGTTCCAGGTTCAATCCCCGGTAGGAGGTGTGCAGGAGGCAGCCGATCAATGTCTCACAATGATGTGTCTCTCTCCCTCTTCCTCTCCCTTCCTCTCTCTCTAAAAATTAATTTAAAAACAAATAAACAAAAATAAAGTTAGAGGAGGGAGGGATTCCCTCTTCCCTACAGGAGCTTATCTCTAGCCAAAGTATCATTTGTGGCTAAGCTGGGTCAACTCATTTCACTCCCGGCAAATGGCCCCGGGTTTTTTCATAAAAACCAATGCACATAAACCTGAATGTGATTCCAACAAAACCACAATGTCTACACTGTGGTAAAGGAAACCTTTAGCTCAATCCCTCGCCTAACACCCCTCTCCCCTGCCCCAACCACCCTAACCTGCATTTCTTATATGGGAGAGGCTGGCTCAGCCAGGGTCAGGCTGGGGTCATGCCAGGGCAACCAGGGCTAGGCAAGGCACAAGGCTAAGGCTGGGGATCCTACCTAAGCTGACCCAGCGAAGAGGAAGCATTTTGGCACTGCCAGGATGTCGATGTCCCCCCTCTCCTAAATCGACATCATGTTAAGCCCCATTAGCAGGGCCTGTCAGAGTCACACCCAGGTAAAGACAGAAGTAACAAGCATTTGTAAGGGTTTGTGTGCACCTCCTCCATGCCCTTATACTTAGCAGCTGCAATAATGAAGGTGTAGTATTATGACTTCCAGACCGGACACACCAGAGCATGTGGCTCTGTTCAGTCAGACGGGTTTGACTGTTTTGAAGGCCCAAAGGAGAAGAGTTACAGCACATGCGAATCATGAAGGAAACTTGGTTGTCATTCAAGAGCCTCTCCAGGTTCTTGGTGGTGTGGAAAGGTTCTGCCTGCAGGCACAATATGAACAAAAATATTATATCAACACTGCTGTGACATGGCCACAACTTAGGTGGTGGATGTCACGGATGATGCATGTAAATCATCATCCTGACGTAGAAGCGCCACTAGGCAGGGGATCTTACTTCTTGCTCACTGATGTGTCCCAAGAACCTGAGCAGAGCCTGGCACCTAGTAGGTGCTCATTAAACACTTGCTGGGTGGATGAATGCTATTTGTGGCTTTGAAGGATCATTAAGCTATCAGTATAAATGAATGATAGTGCAGAGTCATGGACTTACATTTTAACATGACAACCAAAGGGGTATTTAGGGGACTGTGAGCGAGTAGAATGGGTCCATGATGTCTATATGTGTTTGATCCAAATAATGACAAGTAAAGATGGGGATAATATTAGAAGTTACTATTTCATTTCTTGGATTACTCCCCTAGGGCTCTATATACTTAGCTTAATTCTAGTAATTCTGGCACACATACATGCATACATATATGCACACATATTTGTATATATTGATAAATATGCAGAAAAGTATATATTTTTATCTGTGTGTGTGTGAGAGAGAAAGAGTTGTTTTTCTGACATCCTCACCCATGACAACTAAATACTACATGTCTATTTCCACAAAACAAGAACACTATTCTGTGGTACTATGAAACCACCTTCCCAGTCTGAAAGTCAACATCAACACAACACCAATCCACTGATGTTCAAATTTCTCCGACTGTCCCAACAATGTTCCTTTTCCTCATTCTTCTCCAGGCACACCCATTGCCTCATTGTTCACCATTCTGCAGCAGTTCCCCCTCTTTCCCTGACTCTGTGTTGTTGACAGTCTTAAAGAACACAGACTCCCATTCACCAGGAAGACACTTGACTTGGATGCAACATGTCTCCTCGCATTCTTGGCAGAAAATTTGGATAAATGATGTTGTGCTCTTCCCAATGTATCATATTAGGAGGCTATATTATACTAACCTGCTCACTATTGGTGATGTTAACCTGGTTACCTGGTCAAATTTATTTCTGCCAAGTCCTCCATTATGAGGTCACCATTTCCCTCTTGTATTCGATTAGTATTTTGTGGGGAGATAGTCTAATATTAAACCAATGTACTATCCTTCAGCAAACCTCCACACTTAGTTGTCATCTATTGTAAGAGTTGTCATCCTTTTCTCCTTCATTTGTTTATTTATACATTTATTTATATCAGTATGAACTCCTGGATTCTTATATTCATTGAGTTTCTATCCAATTTTTAATTAATATTTTGATTCTTAAGCTTTCCTGAACTTGCCCAGTCAGAGCTCCTTCAAGCTGACTTGTGTGTCCTATTGACATTTCCCTATCATTCTTTGAGTATTTATTTTCTGTTACAACAAGATGATTTGGGCTCACCTTATTCTTTCCTTGCCCTAGCCCTACAACTAGAGAGGAAAATGTATCAGAATTTTATTTTTTATTTTAGTCTTTAAAAAATATTTTTATTGATTTCAGAGAGGAAGGGAAAGGGAGGGAGAAATAGAAATATCAATGATGAGAGAGAATCATTGATCAGCTGCCTCCTGCATGCCCCCTATGGAGTATTGAGCCCACAACGTGGGCATGTACCCTGAGCACAAATCAGACCATGACCTCTTGGTTCATAGGTCAATGCTCAACCACTGAGCCATGCTAGCTGAGCTATTTTATTTTTAATCCTCAGCAGAGAACATGGAGAGAGAGAGAGAGAGAGAGAGAGAGAGAGAGAGAGAGAGAGAGAGAAGAGAGAGATCTGCTGCTTTCCATATGTGCCCCAACCAGAGATCCAGCCCACAACCCTAGAATGTGCCCTGAGTGGAACCATCAACCTTTCAATGCACAGGCTGATGCTCAACCAACTGAGCCACTCTACCAGGCTGGACTGGTATTTTAAAAGGCTTCCCAAGTTTTAAATATACAGGCAGGTTTGCATGTCATTGGACTAGAAAGCAATAGAATGACAGTATTTACATCTGAACCTGAGTCCCAAATTATCAAACTCACCATATAACATTCTCCTGGAAGCATTTTTTAATGAGAATTCAGTGCCTTAAGGAATGAGTGGAGTAGGAAAGCTCCTGGAAAGGATGGGGAGTCATAAGACTTGAGAAGCAAGACAGATGGTAGAATAACAGAAGTAGGGGAAGCTAAGATAAATCATATAATTTTGCTTTAGGCTGGCCCTGACTTGTCTTCTCAGAATTATCTCCTGTGTCCTCTTTGGCATGTGTAAATGCACCACTGCTCCCTAATCTGATTGGTAATAACCACCTAGCACTTTAACCCCAGAAGTCTGTAAATATTATGACTGCTTTTAATTTGTTGACAGCTCACTCTATTTGTAGTGCCCTTCTTGTATTTTTCCACTCTGGAGAATGGATTGTATTTCTGGGAATGAGTATAATTAGTGGATACAGTTTTGTCCTTGCCCAACTTTGCCAGCATACCTCAGCCTTGACCTATGATGTCTGCTTTTGACTGTTGCAATCTTGGACCCTCACTCAGCAACCTTATTGCCTTCTTCATTAAGTCTTTGCTATATAGCCTGGTATGAATCATAAACCCAACACTAAACTGCATGGGCCAGAACTGCCAGGGTAGAGCAGTGTGAACCCACCTGAGCCAAAATTATTATACTTTCTCCAACTTCACACTAATGAAGAAATTTGTCAAATATTTTTTCTGGAAGTGAAATTGAAATCAAGTTAATAGGAAAGGAAGATGAATGGTTGAATTCTGTTATTGCCTTTCCTGGCTTTCTACATTGCTGGAGAAAGCCATAAAACCTTATTTTTGTTGTTCATTTTCATAGTATTTTCATGCTTAAATTATGGCTGAAAGAGAAGTCACGGCTGGCTCCCGATGAAACATCTCTGCAGGAATAAGGAACACTTTGTCCAAGAGCCACAACTGGCATAGCTCTTCAATGAGAGCTTGCACAACAAAGTTAGAGCAAACGTTAAAAAGAACCAAAACAAGAGTCCAACAGCGGAGGGTCTTTAAGTTATTAAAGCTTTCTGCAATCAATATCTGATTTGCTGGCCATAAGTTGGTCTCTAAAATTTTCTTTTGACCTAATGGTCAGTTCCAGAGATGACATTTCAAGAAAGAATCCTTGAGTAATTCACAAACTGCGGTGGATCTCAAGAAGACTCCAGTGTGAGGTGGAGTTCAGGCTGCTTAAATTTAGCTCAAGGAGAACCTTTCCTTTTCTAAGATATAAGCTGGGAAAGCATCCATTTTTTTTCAAGGGTGTATCTGTGTGCATTAACAACCAAAGTACCAGGAGAAGAAAGGAAAAATAACAACAACAATTTTTATCCTTAAAAAAAAAATCACAATAAATAGAATGAGTTAGGGCCAGGTTGGTAAATTATTGTAATTATTTTCCACAAGAAAGATTATGAAGACCATGTTAGTCTTTTCAGGCTGCTATAACAGAATACCATAGACTAGATGGCTTATAAACAATATAAATTTATTTCTCACAGCTCTGGAGGAACTGCAGACCAAGATCAAGGTGCCAGCAGATTTGGTGTCTGGCCAGGGCCCCCTGGATGGTTCACAGATGCCTATCTTCTCACTGTGTCCTCACAGGGAAGAAAGGAGTAAGAAAGCTTTCTGGGGTCTCTTTTAAAAGGACACTAATCCTAATCACGAGAACTACACCTTTATGACCTAATCACCTTCCTAATGCCCCTCCTGAAATGCTATCACACTGGGGATTGGGCTTCAATATATGAATTTTGGAAGGATAGAAACCTTCAATCTGAGGAAGGTAAGGAAGATTGTACTAATGAAGACATGAAGAGGCTCAGTCAAGGGTTTCATTTATGTTCCTACTGTGTGCACTGCACTATGTTGACACCATGACCAATGAAAGAAATAGATGTGATTCCCACTTATAGTCTATATAGACCAGTGGTGTGCTAGCATTGGTTCACCCAAGCCCATGAGAACAGAGCATTAATTAGTCAGGAATTTCTTGAGCATGTTGTTAAACCACTGTTAGATTGAAATCAGCCACGAAAGTCATAATTGCCCTGAAAATAGATGAATGCTACCAATTTGGACTTTGTTTTGGAGACCCAATTTACCAGGACATCACTGTCAGCTTCCATCTCTCAAAGTTGGAGATGATAGGCTGGGAGTTAGGAAGAATCTGACATGAAAAAGGACCGGGAGGCTCCTGTGAAGTCAGTTTCCAGAAGAAGGCAAAGACACCTAGCGTCTTGGGGAGGCTTCTATTGAACACAGGACTTGAGTAAAGGGGAGGAAGGAAACACCTGTGGTTTTTCCTAGCCAATCTTTTTTTTTTTTTTTTGTGGTTTATTTTTTTTAATTTATTTAT
>PVJC01041702.1:0-15237 GCA_004026665.1 Murina feae
ACTTCTGCCATTTTTTAAAATCGCGTGTCTTTCCCACTTGACTGTAGTCTCCCTGAGGATTGAGGCTGAGTCTTATTTACATCTTTTCCTAAGAGTAAATGTTTGTTTATATAATATATGAATAAATGAAAGTGAATGAAAGTTCCATTTCCATAAAAATATATAGCATGCTCTTTTTCCCTCCTCCCTCAAAGAAGTAGATGAAAAGAGCATATGTTCTATTTACAGGCTGAAGTTTTATTTAAAATGTAGCTTATTTTGAATTTTGAGTGTGTTTGTGTGCATGCATGCATGGAATAATGACAGGGTGCTTGCTTGGTTTTTTAACATTGGTTAAGGGATGGCTAATTGGGAGTTAAAGTGCCTCCAAAATAATTAATGGTCTATAATAAGTTTCTCTCCAGATGATACAGGTCCAAGACCATATGATCCTGAACTCTGCTTTTTAAATGAAAATTTATTAAACAGATGCCGTCATGCTTTATAGCGATTTAAGCTAATCTGTGCTGTTTAATTTTTTTAACTTTTATTGCTAAATCAGACAGAGGTAGAATTGCCCAAATACATGATTAATAGGAAGCTTCTGTGGGAATTTTTGTCCTCAGGGATCTAGTGAGTTTGAGGGAAGAAGAGCAGTGCAGTAAAATTTAGCAGAAAAGGTGTCTCTATGAGTAATTATTTTAGAAAGGGAATTTATAGCTCACCAGAAATAAATTGGTAGACATTTTTGATTTCCAATTACTTGCAAGTTACTGATTTGGGGAGGTGAACTTACTCATTATCCTTGCCGTGTACTTTGCTTAATTCTCTGTGATTTGTGCTTGTAGCTATCACAGAATGTAAAATGTAAAACGAATGCACACTCAGTTTTTAATCAATTTGAACAATTTGGAAACTTGCATCTCACTGTAATGGAATTTGCTGTGGGGTGCCAAAGGATTTTTTGATTCTGAGGATTTTGTGCTAGTTCTTTTGCTCTATTTGAAAAAGATTCTGGGACGTTGCCCAAGACAACTGGGAATTGCTCATTACTATACTGGAAATCCACACGAGGTGGTTGAATGTGGAACATAGCTGCTTGTGTTGTAAATCATTCCTGGAGTTGTTGCTGGGCTTGCTGATGGCTTTTCTTTAATTTTTATGATCACATTTGTGGAGGGATGGGCAATATTGTGAAGAAAGTGGAGGTATGGGAGTTTTACAGCTAGGTCAACTTCAACAAAAGTTTCTAGAGTATTTTCCTTAACTATTTTTGATTTTTCATTTGGTTTAAATTTGTTTTCTAGAAAGGATCTGACTCCCCTCACCCTCCTCACCCCCAGCTGTTGAGGTTACCTGCGTGTGCTAATGTAAGAGTGATTTTATGTAAGTGAATTGAGGACTCAGTAGGTGAAACCACACAGGACAGAAGAAAACAGGATATAGGAAGAATTTTGAAGAGAGCAAAGAAGTAAAAAAGAGAGGTGAAGGTGTATGTGTTCATGAGAACTACTGATGAAGTCAGCCAGGTTTAGGAATGGATTCTAAGATTCTGAATTAATCATTTACTGACTCTAGTGTCATCTAAGATGCTTGATTATCCCCCAAAGCACTGGATAGATACCATCTTGGCCTGCTCTTTGGTACTGAGGACTCCATAGGGGCCAAGCTCTCTAGTGTGGACACATATGTCACCATATTTCAAATTGCACAATGCTTTGTATGTAATAGTAGCTTAATAAATGTTTACTGAATAATAAAAATCCCATAGCTTTGAAATTGTGCTCAAACTTCATGATATTTTAAATAAACAGAGTAACCTTATTATTGAGATAGGCATTTAGGGTATATTTGAAATGTCCTGATACTTCCTGTTTGGTTTGAAATGAGGACATTGTGTCTTACAGGTGAGGAGAAGAGGGCTTATGGAGGAATTGCCAACAGGTAAAGGAAAACCAGGAGAAGATGGGGCCAGGAAAAGAGCAGATGCTACACTAGGATTTGGACTTTGTGGAGCTGCAAAGCGACTGTATATTTCTTGGTATCATGACTATGATTGCTTTGATTTAAGAGGTTAGAAGTCTTATTCTTCCATCATGACACAATGCCCATGTAGCTGCTGGACAGTATTATGCCCTTTGAAGGAGAACCTGGGAAGGCACTATACTATTATCTGAATGTTTCTATGAGCCTCAGATGTAGTAGTACATGTGGGACTCTCTGGAACTTCTGGGTTTTGCAGAATAATTCTGGATGTGGATCCTGGAATCCCCAACCCAATTGGTTAGAAATAGGATGGTGGGCCTGCCCTTCTGGGGTCAAGCCATAGACTTCAGCTCTTGGGCTGTGCATATTTTGATATGGTGATGGGTATTGTTGTTTTAGGGGAGAGAAACTATTTAATCTAATATTTTGTTTTTCTAATATTATTATATTTCTTACCAGAAGTAAGCCACATGAGCTATTTTGTTTTATTCACATTATATTCTCAATACCCATAGCCATGCTTGGCACAGAGTAGGCATAGATATTATGCCTTGATAGATATTAGTTGAATTTGTAGACTGCATAGTTGCAATGAATAGGAGTCAAGTGAGAGGAGGAGAGGGAGAAGAGGGCTGAATACATTTGTGCTTGAGCCAGTTTCTGGCTGTTTGAGATATTTTCCTGAGGATCTTAAGAACTTAAGAGATTCTTTCGTGCTTGCTGTGTCCCAGCATAGTGGAATGGACAGATGGGTGAGGACAGTCCTTCCCTTGAGGAACTCTTACTCAAGCAAGAGAGAGGTGGTAGTGAATAAACCATAGCCACTTGGAGTGTTGCTATGGGGGTCTACTCTAGATGCTGGGGACATGCTGAGGATCTCCAAGGTCAGGGAGGACCTCCAGTGGAGGGGACATCTGAGCTGAGTGTGACTCCTTCCTAGGTTGACAGAGAAAGAAACTGGATGGAGTTCCTATAAGCAGAGGCCATGCCAGAGCGTTGGCACCGAGGTGTGCGACCTGGAGTTCTGGAGCCTGTGGGGAGGATCCTGGCATGGAACAGGGCATTAGCAGAAGCCAAATGAAGGAGAGACTATGTACTATTAGTAGGAATTTGGATTTCCGTCTGTGGGAAGCAATTGAAGGTTTATATTAATCTTTAAAAACCTTTTACAGGAAAAATTTAAGTATACATAAAAGTATATAGCACATGATATTCATAAACTCAACCTCTAGATTCTAAAATTAATATTTTTTCATATTTGCTTCATCCATGTTTATATATCTTATCTATATACTAGGGGCCCGATGCATGAACTTTGTGCAAGAGGCTTGGCCCTTGCAGCTGTGGTAGCTTGCTGCGGCAGCTTGCCTTGGGCCTCACAGCCCTGGCTTCATCCAGAAGGTCGTCCAGAAGGATGTCCCAAAGGTCAATTGACTGTTTGGTCTAATTGGCATATTATTCTTTTATTATTATAGATATACTAGGGGCCCAGTGCACAAAAATTTGTGCACTCGGTGTGTGTGTGTGTGTGTGGGTCCCCTCAGCCCGGCCTATGCCCTCTCGCAGTTTGGGACCCCTCGAGGGATGTCCACCTGCTGGCGTGCCTGGCCAGCCTGGGTGAGGGGCTGATGGCTGTTTGCAGACTGGCCAAGCCTCCCAATGGGGACCCTCACCCCATGGGGTGTGGTCAGCCTGGGTGAGGGGTTGAGGGCCATGTTCAGGCTTCCCACAGTCCCTTCAGGGTTCAGGTCCCTACTGGGGTGCTGGGCAGCCTGGGTGAGGGGCTGAGGGCTGTTTTCAGGCTGTCCACAGCTCCCATTGACCCAAAGTCTCAGTGAGGCTGGCTGGAATCAGGTTTCTGGGATTTATTTATCTTCTATAATTGAAACTTTGTTGCCTAGAGCAGAGGCCTAGTTAGGCAATGAAGCCTCCTGTTTGCTTCAGCTCCGTGGTCTCTATAATGGAAACATTGTTGCCTTGAGCAGAGGCCTGGGCGGCCTAGGCAGGCAGTTTCATCTCCATTGCTGGTGCAACGGAAGCCTCCTGCTTATTCTAGCTCTGTGGCTGTCGGCCACCATCTTGGCTGGGCTAATTTGCATACAGCTGCTTTGATTGGCTGATGGGCGTGGCTTTGCTGGTGGGCATGGCTTAGGCATCTCGTAGTGATGGTTAATTTGCATATTACTATTTTATTAGATTACCGTATTTTCCGGCATATAAGATGACTTTTTAACCCAAGAAAATCTTCTCAAAAGTTGGGGGTTGTCTTATATGCCCAGTCATCTTATACGCCAAAAAATATGGTAGATATCCACCTGTCCATCCATTCATTGTCATCTTTGCTTTGGAATTTAAGCAAGGGGGTGATTTGTGTTTTAGAGGGCTATCTGGAAGGAGCTTGGAGCCTGAACTAGAGAAGCAAAGGAATGGAGTTTGGGAAGACTCTTTTGAGTGTTTGTTTAAATTGTTGAAGTGATGATGGCCTGAACTAAAGTTTGACAAAAGGGTTGGAGAGTGGAGGACTCAGAGATATATTTATGAGGTTATTTCAGTGATTTTTACTTCTGAAACAGATTTTCATAAAACTTAATGACTTAAAATAATGAAAATATGTATTTTGCTTACAAATATGCAATTTGGGCAGGGACACCTTGTTTCTGGTCTACCCATTGTCACCTGTAATGATTCAAAGGTAGGGATCTGTAGTCATCTGAGCCCTCACCCACTCACTTCTGGCTGGTTGATGCTTCTATTCGGCTGGGATCTCACTTACAACATCTACACATGGCCTCCCATGTGGCCCAGGTTTCTTCACAACATGGTGTCTCAGATATGAGGGTAAGTGGAGAGAGAGAAAACAGAGGAGAAAAGGAGAGCATGAGTTAGAAAGAGAAAATGAGGACACCATGATACTGAATGTTATGATGTAGCCTCTGAAATCACATCACACCGTTTTTGCCACATTCTGTTCGTGGAGGTAGTCACAAGTTCAGCAGCAGGGAAAATAGTCTCCACCTCCTGATGGGGAGTGGCAGGATTCTAGAAGACCTGGTGGATCTGGAACTATTGCTGTTGGTCTTTTGGGAACATGAAGTCTGTCCATGGGCTAAAATGACAGGATTTCATAGTTGGATGTGGGAATGTGGGGAAATAGGAAGAGCAAACAGTATGAGATGACAACTGGACTTCTAGAGTAAGGGAAGTCATTCACCAAAAGGGAAATGTGGGTGGAGGGACAGGATGTGACAGGAGAGGGGAGATGATGAGGAAGGTTTTGGGGTCCCATTGATTTGTTGGGAAATCCTGCATCAGAACAGCCACCTAAACTACAAACCCACAAATGTAGCATCATTATAGGACCAGACAACTGAAGTTTTTAGTATCTTTGAGCTGAATTTGGTTTCCTGCCCTCCCTAGGTCCCCTAGAAGGCTGCTGTGTATTCCAAGTCCAAGGGGGAGTGGGTGGGGGGATAGTCAACTCTTTAAGTGTTCTAAGTCTACTGGCTTTCAGCATTTGCCCCCTTTAGTGGGGTTGAAGCAGCCAGTCAGGACCCAGCGTTTATGTAATTCATTCCGCAGACATTTATGGAGCACCTGTGGTGTGTTGAGACCTAAAGGACTCATGTATTAACCAAATGCCAACATTGCCCTAAAGAGCTCTGTCTCTCTGAGGGGAGATTACGCCTGGTGCTAAGGTTGGAATAGACTGAGTCCTAAGAGAAGCAGATGTAGAGTGTGCTTGCTGGGCTTTTTTCTTGCCTCTCTATTGCCCATGGAGTGTTACTGGTGTCTCACTTACAATTTTTTTTATTGATTTCAGAGAATTAGGGAGAGGGAGAGAGAGATAGAAGCATCAATGATGACAGAGAATCATTGATCGACTGACTCCCGTACACCCCTACTGGGGATTGAGCCCACAATCTGGGTATGTGCCCTGACCAGGAATTGATCCGTGAGCTCCTCGTTCATAGGTTGATGCTCAACTACTGAGCCACACTGGCAGGGCATGCTGGTGTCTCTTTTGAAGCACGTAGGGTTCTGTCTGAGAAGAGAAGCTAAGCCACTATTCCTAACATTATGGGACATTTGTAGGCATTGGGCTCTCTAGGTTCCCTAATCAAACTCAACATCAACAAGGTTACATCCCCTCCTCCATCTCTGGGGCAGAAGGCAGAGCGAGTACCTGTTATGCCCCTGACTAATATTGCTGTCTCCACTCACCCAGTGTTCTGAAAACCTGCTTCCCAGGGAATACCCCACTTCACTCCTCACTCCTGGCTTCCTTTGTCTGGACTCTGACTTAGCACCATCTTTTCTGGGTGATTTTGATACTGAGTTTATTCTATGAATAGTGACTGAAAATCTTATTCCTTGTATCTTATACATAAACAAATGTAATTCAGGTTAGAAAGCACTGAAATGCTGAAAGAGTTCCAGAGAAGGAGGGAGCCCCTCAGCCTCGGGAGAAGAGGGGAGGTTTCCTTGAGGAGAAGGTATCTGAGCTGTACTTTGAAAGTTAGACAGAGTTGAATATACAGAGATGGTGCAGGTGATGGAAAAAGCATTCCAGTTAGAGTGCCAGCATGAGAAAAAGCGGGGAACAGGACAGAGGTGTGTTTCATTCTAAATTATTTTATTAGCAATGAGTAAAATGACCATGCATAGAGTTTGTGTGAGGTTATTTACTTTCATGTTTTAGAATTCTTATTAAAATTATTTCATTATTTCATCCTGCCCATGAGACAGGCAGCTTTCTTTATTTTATTAGGAAACCTTAAGTAGAGCCACCCAACTGAATGTGGACAATAGATTATGTGAATAGAATCATCTAATTGGGAATATTTTGATTTAACCCAAACCTTAAAATGTTTAGGAAAGAGTTTTAGCACTTTTAAATCAATACTAAAATTTTATACAGTAAAACTTCTATTAAAATTAGGAGAAATAAACCAGGATGGTAAAGTTTGCTTGCATAAAGATTTGGATAATCTGAAATGTGTATTTTCCAGGAGCCCTCTGTTTTTAATTCAGAGACCACCACATACATTTCCTTTTCAGTGATATTCACTACTTCCTATAGATTTGAGTTACCATCTAGAGTTATTTCCCTTCAGGCTGAAGAACTTCCTTTAAGATTTCTGGTGCTGCAGGTCTGCTTCTGATAAATTCTCTCATTTTATTTATTTGAAAATGTCTTTATTGCATTTTCATTTTGAAGGATTGTTTTGCTGCTTGTAGATACTGTTCCATTGTCTCCTGGCCTCCATTGTTTCTGATGAGAAGTCTATTGCCACTTGTATTATTATCTAATCTAATAAAAGAGAAACATGCAAATTGACCATACCTCTGCTACACCCACAAGCCATGCCCACAAGCCACGCCCACAAGCCAATTAGGATCATCCAGGCTGGCCATACCCCCATGTGGTGAGGGTCCCCCCTGGGGGGCTTGGCCAGCCTGCAAACAGATATTAGCTCCTCACCCAGGCTGGCCAGGTCCCCACCCATGCACCAGGCCTCTATCCTATTTAATAAAAGGGCAATATGCAAATAATCCTAACAGCAGAACGACTGGACATGACTGGTCACTATGACACACACTGACCACCAGGGAGCAGTCACTCAATGCAGAAGCTGCCCCTGGTGGTCAGTGCACTCCCACAGGGGGAGTTCTGCTCAGCCACAAGCCAGGCTGCCATCTGCCATAACAGCGGCAATGGTGGGAGCCTCTCCTGCCTCCTCAGCAGTGCTAAGGATGTCCGACTACAGCTTAGGCCTGCTACCCGCTGGCAAGTGGACATCCCCTGAGGGCTCCTGGGCTGCGAGAGGGATGTCCGACTGCCAGCTTAGGCCTGCTCCCCAGGGAGCAGATGTAAGCCAGCAGGTGGACATCCTCTGAGGGGTCCCAGACTGCGAGAGGGCACAAGCCAGGCTGAGGGACTTCCCGAGTGCACAACTTTTTGTGCACCGGGCCTCTAGTTCTCATATATTTGTAATGTGTCATTTTTCACTGGCTGTTTTCAAGATTTTAACTTTACATTTCATCAATTTGCCTAGACGTAGTTTTCTTTATGTTTATCTTGCTTGGATTTTGTTGAGTTTCTTGAATTTATAAGGTTGTCCTTCACTAAATTTGGGACATTAGGACTATTTCTTTAAATTTTTTTTCTGCTCCATTCTTTGTTTCCTCTCCTCTGGGACTCTAAATATAAGTTGAACTGATTGATATTATCACTCAGGTCTCTGAGGTTTTATTAATTTTTATTCAATCTTTTTTTTTCTTTGTTGTTCTTCAAATTGAATAGTTTCTATGATCTAGCTTGAAGTTCACTGACTCTTCTGCTATCTCCAGTTTGCTGTTAATCCCCTTCTATTTGTTGTATGTTTCATTTCTAAATCCCTTTTTGGTTCTTTCTTCATAGTATCTAATTTCTGGGTTGGGATTACCATGTGTTCTTTCATAGTGTATATATTTTTATTTATAATTTTGAATATATTGAATATATCTGGCCATCTTGCTTGATTGAAAACATTTTTTTCCCAATAACAGTGAGTTTTGAGTTTTTGAACATGGGTTATATTTTCCTCTTTCTTTGCATGCCTAGTGATTTTTGATCCATTCCTGGGCATTATTAAATATATGTTATCGAGATTTTGAATCCTGTTATATTTCTTTCAACAGGATTTTGTTTTAATAGTTAACTTGGCTGGACTTAAACTTCAAAGTCAGTCCCTTGTGCTAATAGCAGCTGACATCTCTGCTTATGTTTTTTAGCTTCCAGCTGTTGCTTTTCCATCATGCCCACTGTGTAGTTAGTAGTCAGCCAGGGATCTGGGTAGATTTGTCACAGATTTTTGTGTGCGCATACCTTCTGCAGTTGCTTCCCTTCCTCTAATTTTCTGGTTCTTCTAGCCACCAGTTTTTCTTCTGATACTTCAAGCCAGTTAAGGCTGTGGTTTTCTTCCACCCCTAGATGCATGAAAACCAGGGAGTATCCTTAAGCAAAGGTCTGCTGCAAACTCACAGATCTCATCTTCTACAGTTGTCTTTCAAGGGCAGATTCCTGTCCAGTTTCTGCTGCTTTTGGTCTCTCTCCAGTACCTTTAAATACATTAAAAAATACATTTTGGCACTTTGGACTTGGACTTCCCGCCTCTAGAACTGTGAGAAATAAAGTTGTTCTTTAAGCCACGCATTCTATGGTAATTCTGTTCCTCAACTAAGACATTTTGTGATTGTACAATGGTTCCTCATATCACCCTTCTGCGAATGAAGAATTGAAGTGGATGGGTTAAGCCACTTGCCCTTTTCGTGATGCCCCCTTGTTTTGTTATTACACACCTGGGGAGACACATAAGTCATAGTCCTGCCTTCAGGAGTTCAATTTTATATTGATTGGGAAGGGAAAAAGGCTCGGAGCAGGCACAGGTAGGTCTGGGGCAGAGAATTTGGAGACCGTGAAAGCCAATTGTAGGTATTTAGACCAGATGTGGGGTTCAGTGAGGAACACTGCAGTGTTTGAGCAGAGGAGTTCTGTGACAACAGTTCTGTGTGTGTGATGAAGGAACGGCTCAGGGAGGAACAGAGGCAAGGAGCCCAGTTTGGGAAGCAGGTGCAGTGAGCAGGGTAATGTGATGATCATGGCTGTTGTGGAGATGGAAAAGAAACAGACATTAGAACCTTTTCAAAGGAAGAACTGCAAGGAAAGAGGAGCCTGGATGAGAGAGAGAAAAGAGAAGGAAGGGCCAAGGGTAGCCTGTTTATTTTTGACACTGATGCTATTCACTGCACTTGACACATGAACAATCAATGAATGTTAGTTGAAATAAATTCAAGGGTGATGGGTAGAAGGCGGTGGAGCTGAAGCTTGTTTACAAATCACTAAATTAACAGTTCCCTAACTTTACCTGTGTGCCAGGATCACCTTGAGGGCAAATGCTGAGTCCTACCTGAGTTTCTGATTCATAGGACTGGAGTGGGCCCCCCAGTATGCATTTCTAACAAGTCGAGCTGGTGCTGCTGGCCCAGGGCCACACTTGGAGAATCAGCTGCTCCAAGTCAAGAGAATTTTTACAAATTCCACTGTCTGCCCTTTATACTCTGATTGTATAGGAATGTTTTTCTCCCAGTCTTGTCTGCCGGAGTCGACAGTCAGAGAGTCATAAATCACCATTTAACATTTGTAAGCAATCTACTTTATTACTTCACTTAAACTCTGGAACCTTGTTTGTGAAGCCTCTTGGGTAACATTTTGAGAGCGCCACATGTTCTGCCACAAATTCTTTGTGAAAAAACAAGGAGGCTTTCCAAGGGTTACAGCGAATCCTGTGTCCTGGGGAGGGCGGAGCCGCTGGCTCCCACAGCGGACTGATTGGGAGATCTCCTGGGATTGTGTTATGTTCGTTAGCTAATTTGTAGAATCACCACCTCCCTTATCCTTGGGTAGGGCATCCTGGACATGTTGCTCATTTGCCTGGGGCCTTCTTGGGCTTCTGTTTGGTTTGCAAAGAAAAGAATGTTTCTGCACTTCATGTTTCCAGGCTTTGCCAGCTGGGCCTTTGGATGCAGAGGGTAATTGTTTCTTAGAACGAGCGCTTCCTGCCAGTGAGCTGCAGGGCTGCTGGAGCATCGTGGAGCCTGTGGAATGTCATGAAACTTTCATGATTTTATGACCCAGATGTGCAGAGTGAGGCGGTTTGGCTTTCTTCAGTTTAGTGTTAGTTTGTGGCAGAAGCTGTGCCCCAGAAGGTGACAGTGACCCAGTGGCCTTGGTCTTTTCTCCAGGAACTGAGCCTGGGTGCCAGGGACCACATACATTCTCCAGCTGGAGATGTAACCATTGTGCCCATCCTGTCCAATGTGGCTGATAGCTTTTCTGTCCCCATATACTTCCTCCCAGTGTTGCTCTTGGAAACACAAGAGTCACCCTGAACAAGCACCCTGGCCTGGACCTGGCATGCAGTCCAGATGCTGCCTGTCCCCTCCCCCCTCCCCCGATTCCTCTCTCTCTGCTCAGATGGCATGTCTTCTATAAAGGCCTTCACTTCCAGGATTTTGAGTCCCCTTCTGGGAGCTTTTAATTCCTCCCAAGGAGTTTTCCCTTTAGTCATTTCCCAGGTGAGAGTTGATTCTGGGTATTACTTGCCAAGACCCTGGTGTCTGATTGCCACCGCCCCCTCCCCTGCCTCCCCCTCTCTCCCCAGGCTAGAATTCAGTGTCTGCTGCTTGTCTATAAAAACTAACAAACAACACAGTGGCAGCAACAACCACACCTTCTCAAAGAACTGCCACACAGTATGGTATGGGCTGAATTGTGTCCTCCCAAAAATTATATGTCTAAGTCCTAACCCCAATACTTCAGAATGTAAGTATATTTAGAGAAAAGGTCTTTGAAGAAGGAATTAAGTTAAAATGAGGTTGATAGGATGGGCCCTAAACCAATAGGACTGGTGTCCTTATTAGAAGAGGATGTTTGGACACAGAGGAAAGACCATGTAATGACATAGGGAGAAGGCAGCCCTCAGCTAGCCAAGAAAGAAACCAACCCCATTGACAACTTGATCTCACACTTCCAGCCTCCAGAACTGTGGGAAAATAAATTTCTGTTGTTTAAGCCACCCAGACTGTGGTAGTCTGTTAGGCATCCCTAGCAAACTGATGCACAGTGTCTGCTGTTGAAATAAACCAGATACTCTGGGTGACTTGCTCTCTTAGCTTGCGTGCTGGGGCTGAATTCGACCGAATTCCCCAGCTCTGGCCCTTAGACCTATGCAGATGCAGCCCATCTTCTGGATTCTGTCTTACTGACATACTCTTTACCTTGGGTAAATCCTCCCTATCTTTTAGCTCAGCCATCTAAGAGACTTACCTCATAGAGTAGGCTCTGTTGGGTTAGAGATTGCCATCCCTGACCTAGCTGTTTACATTGGATCATACATTTACTTCCCTTCTCAGCTTTACTGTATGGTGGGTATTATTACAGACCCGGGCTACCTTATCCTATGTGTAGTTACACCTGCCAATTCTGTCCATTGGTGTTAACTGGAATTCTCAATTAACTTTACAGCAGCACTACAATTTGCATGGAAAAGGATGGAGAGGGGTTAAGGCATGTCTAAGAGTTCTGAATCTGGAATCAACCTGCCACACCAACTGTGCGAGCTGGGGGCATTATCTAACTTTCTAAGACTGTTTTTATGTCTCCGCAGTGAGTCACAGGGTCACCATGCAGTATAGAGATACCAGTTACGAAGCACCGGCTCCCCCTGGAGAGAACACTTAGAAAGGTTAGTTAACTAGAAGGATTGTCATTTCATAGGAAAGACTTGCAGAATAATTCAAGATCCCTGTGTGCCCTCTGAATCACAGAGCTGTATTAGATAATGGCAGTTACAGCTTTGGCATTAAGTGTAAGTCATTCTATTTAGGCTCTCCAAAAATGGTAATCTATGTAGAGCAACGGCACACAACCTCGATTTTTGAACAGAGAGAATTCTGCTTTTCTTTGGGTCCTTTAAGCCTTTAGATTTGTATTTTCTGGCTAATTTCCTTTTGTTATTTTAAACCAGAAGCTAAAGTTGCATCTGCTCAATCCCCGACCCTTGCTCTAAGAGGAGGGAGCACTTGTGTCCTTGGGTTAGACTCTAGGACCTGGATGGGGCCAGGCTTATGGTGGCCTGGGTCATGGCGTGTGAAAACCTCGTGCCTAAAAGAGTGGCCTCCTTCTCTCACCCATGTTGCCGCTGTAAACTGAGCTGGGCCCCTCCTCCTGGGGTGGGTCCAACTATCTTTGCTCTCTCCTGTGAGCACTCCATGCTCTCATATTTTAAGCAGAGAGTGTTAGAGCTCATGTTTTAGATTTGGGCTGAGTGGGTGGGCGAAACTTTTAGAGCTTGATCGTGAGTCCCATGCAGCAAATGATAGATTTCACTTCGCCTTTGCATTAGCTTTTGGGCGCGCATCCACCTTTGGAGCATGATGGAAAGGAGGGGTGATCGGCCTACTGTTCCAAACTCAGGACCCTAACAAAGGGATTTGTAGCTATGGTTTCTCTGGCCAGTACCAAATGGAAGTGGGATTTGGGCCTGTGCAGACTTAGCTACCTGGTCATGTCAGTTAAGACTGATGCTATAATGGGAAAACAAATATGGCCCTAACTCCTTAGGGCTTGCTGCAGCCTACAACTCCTCCCCTGGACAGAGCCTATATTTCTCTTCTCTTCTTTTCTTTTTCTCCCTGAAGGTAAACACACAAGCAGACAGCTGCCCCCACCTTTGCTTCCCAAGCCCCCTTCCTGTTTTCTCTGGATTTGTCTTTTATTATTTGTTTATCTACTTATTTTGTAATTTTTAGTTTACTTTATTATAAAGTGAAGTTTTATATATCAGGTTTGTGAAAGCACAGTATCACCCAACTTGCTCATTACCGTGATAGACATATAATAAATTCATAATAGTAGGCAAGAATTAAGTTATTTATGAATATAAATGTAAAAGTTAGTAATGTGTATGGCCATATATACACACATTTATATGAAACTTTAGCATTTACAGTCACATTAGTAATCTTTATTTTCTCAGATATTATAAATATAGAACAATGGCTTATTTATTTTTACATTTTCATTGAATTTATTGGGATGACATTGGTTAATGTAATTATATAGGTTTCAGGTGTATAGTCCTATAATACATCATTTGTACAGTGTACTAGAGGCCTGGTGCACGAAATTCTCACATGGGTGGAAGGAGGGGTCCCCTCAGCCCTGCCTGCACCCTCCCCAATCTGGGACCCCTTGGGGGATGTCCGACTGCCTGTTTAGGCCTGATCCGCAAGAATAGGGCCTAAATGGGCAGTCAGACACCCCCCTCACAATCTGGGACCTCTTGCTCCTTAACTACTCATCTGCCTGCCTGCCTGATTGTTCCTAACTGCTCTCCCCTGCCAACCTGATCACCCATAACCACCTCTGCCTTGGCCCCCGCCACCATGGCTTTGTCCGGAAGGATGTCTGGAAGACGTCTGGTTTAATCAGCATATTACCCTTTTATTAGTATAGATTATGTGTTCACTACCCTAAGTCAAATCTCCATCACCGTTTTCCCCCCATTTACCATATTCTACCTCCCCTCAGCCCCTTTCCCTCTACATACAGTTATCTGTTTCTATGAGTTGTTTTTCTTAATTCCTTAACCTTTTTTAAAAAGGGAAGCTTAAATATCTGACAAATGGACCCAGTCAGAGGACACAACAAGGGGAGGACACCTCCAAGTCTTAGTAGATACCTTAAAATGACTCATTCAGTAAGTAGGTCTGGAATAAAGACCTGGAGAAACTTGCCAGGGACAGGCTCACTTGTCTGCTGTGTTTATTTAGATCATTCTTGTTAGTTTTTGTTTGCTCAGTAATTTTATTTTTAAAGAAACCATAAAAAATAAACTGTTTCCTAATATATCCCCTGCTCAAACCATTTTCCACTGTGGAATTCTCTGTCCTTTTGAGAGTATAGTTTGCTTTTCAAAGTCAGGCGATGCTGACCTGCAAGTAGGTTGCAGTGGTCCTGCTCTGCCTTGGGAAATGGCTGGTATAGCCCATTCAGAGCCGCATCGCTTTATATGTTGAAATGTTCTCAGCAAAACTCTGGACACATCAGTGGGTCTTTGGATTCAAGCGTATCTCAGAAGTGGGCTTGGGGAGAGAGAGAATGTAGGTTTTTCTGAGGGGCAGCCCAGTTTAAGTGTAAAATACATCTTGGTATATTAAGTATGTGTGTTTTGATTCATGCTTCACGGCTACTGTAGAAAAAAAGTGGTTTTGAAACAAGAAAGAGGGGAAGTGTGTACAAAAAGGTTTGAAGCTTCTTGGATGACAGGCTTTCTCATGGTCCTTCACTCAGACGTTCCTGCCAGCAGAGCTGTGGGGCAGCAGGCCCCTGGTATGTACCGACCAAAGGGATCTGTAAGCTGGGGACCGGCTAGTCTGCAATCTCAGCCACTGGACAGGAGGGCAGTCAGAGAGAGGGAAGGAGGAGAGAGAGCTTGTCCATGAGAGCTGACAGTCACTGTGGCCTAGTCATTCATGAGGGGAGAAAGCAAGTATGTGGGTCACTGATGCTGTGACCAGGCTGTGAGGAGGGCACTCATAGGATGTCTTGAGTGGGGAGTCGAGGGAAGAGGTTGTCTGGTCTCACCTTTGCCTCAACCAGAGCATCTTTGCTTTGAGCTTCTATGTTGGGCATGTCCCATAGGAATGTTTGGATGAAGACTGCACAGG
>PVJC01041703.1:0-15237 GCA_004026665.1 Murina feae
TTGATTATCCTTATGTGGAAATCCATATAACACTTTTATTTCAATGAAATGATTCTATAGGCTTTTTTTCTTTTTACTGTAGTTATTTAGTCTACCTTGAAGTATAGCTCATATAGCTTGCTGTTTAACACCTAGCCAGTTGAGATGATAATACAATAGTAGCAATTTAGAGATACAAGGAGGTACCTTAACCCATCATCTCATTTAACTCTGATTTCTACAAAAGAGGGCATTGGGTCCCAAAGATATGAAGTGACTCCATCCACAATCTCCCTCCTAGGGCATGTCCAGAGTGCTCATGTGTTCAGGTTCCTTTAACAGGTAGAAGGTCACAACCACTGATTCTCATTTCATTATTCTAACAATTCTTCCTATTTAATTTCTTATCTATGATTCTAGAACTTTAGAACTTTGCATTCTTTCTTTAGTCTTTTTAGCCTTTCCAACAAACACTTTAAGTAAGGTCCCTATTATTGGCAAGGAAATATAGCTTTCAGCTCTGTACTAACTTGAAGAATCAAGGCAGTACATTTACTACTGCCTAACACTAATACTGTGTAAAGGAGAGATGAGATATTTCTAAAACAATTGTTTTAGACAGGTAAGATATAGTTGAAATGACTTAAGAAAATAAACTGAACTGTAGACATGAGGTCACTCGAATGCCAATGTAAATGATATATTAAAACTATTACAGACTTTAAAACATTAAATTCCAACCTTATAATTTGTAAATCAGAGCCAAAAAACATATTAGAAGCTATGTAATCATTATATTTTCTGAGTTTAAAAGGAAGTATCCTGCCCTATTGCTATACATTCTAACTTAGGTAAATTTATATATTTTTTTCCAAATAGGACATTAATCAAGTTAAATAAATTAATCAAAACTGTGTTTTTCTAACACATACTGGTTAAGCCAGAAACAAAATACAAGCAAGCAAACAAACAAAACCCCTGTATGTTATGGATAATAAATTCCTAAACTTTTAATTTTTCTTAAGCTAAATGGCTGCACCTTTATTACCAAGTATTTCAGTGTGTGTGTCTAGTATGAAGACTCCAAGGGATGAAGACAATGATTGTTTTCCTGAAGGTGGTAAGCACCCTCCAGTGTGGGCAAAATTAAGAGCTCTATAAATATCGCATCTTATGCTTTTGAATAAAACCTACACTTAGTCACCATTTTAATCGTAAAGATACAATCTAGCTTTTGAAGTACTATGACATTCTCATAGGAGCTTAGGGTGGTTGAGTTTTTCTCCTTGCTTTCTAATATTTTAAATACTATTTCATCGTGCTTCATTCTTGCAGGAAATCCTTGGGAGGAATAAATTAAGGCTGAGGACAGAAACTGTTGTCATTTATTGAAGCAGTTTTATCTACTCCTTTTCTAATGAACCATTTCCTTGTTCTTACATCATTTAATACTGCGTAGTGTTTAAGAAAGCTTATCTTTAGAGTGGTAGGAATAGTGAAGTATGAAAAAACAAAACATATATTCAGTTTACCTTTCTGGAGATGGGAATTTGATGTAGCATTTAGGGGCATATAACTCTAAATGAACAATCTTTATAAATGAGGGCAACCAAGAAAGTGAAAAACAAAACAAAAGAAAAAAACTAAGGAAACTAAAAAAAAAACCCACAAACACTTTCACCAAGTCATGCTATTCAAATATTCTGAAAATCAAATTACTACTTTGATTCACAGTATAGATGAAGAGACATTAGAGATATCAAAATTAAATTCTTAATGATAATATAGGAGAAATGTGCAAGTTATTATCAGAATAGAAGCAATTACAAAGAAAAGCAATTATATTAGATAACAAATTAAAAATTAAAACCCAACTTATTAAAAGTGATTTCACAAGCTGTTGGAGGAGTTTCAGTCTAGTGAATTTATCTCCTTTCTGGTGTGCAATGTTTGTCCAAGCATACAATTTATAATCTATATAAAGAGATTATACTATATTATAAAGAGAAACACCATCCCTGGAAAATGTACTATCTCCCTGTAGCTACATTGATCTTTTTCTTTCCTCCACTCCAACAAAGAAAATGTCCCTCCTCTCTTCCAAGGTCAATCCCTTTAGTTTTATTGAGGAACTTGTTTCTTATCTTAGAGCCTCTGAGTTTCCTGTCATCGTCTCTTGGTTACTGACCATAGAAACCAAAGTTAGTGTCTTTCACATAAAACACAAAAAATAAACACACATAGATACCCCACGTCCCCTCTAATCTCTACTTTATTTTTGGGCTTACCTTCAGTCAAATTTCTTTTCTCCAATTATCCCTTAAAATTACTCTCCTAAATGATATATTTAGTTTTACTTTTGTTTTTATGTCTCTCCCATGTTTTGCTGAAGAAAGTCTTGTTTCATTTCTCGTGGTAATCTAGCACATACATGTCCTCAGATGCCTTAAAGCTTTAGATATAAATGTGCATTTCTCTGTTAGCATAATGAATAACACCAAATCTATTATACCCTCTCTGTAGGAGGAGAAATTTTAAAGATGTTAATTTCACTTATCTTTTCTCCTACCAATGTTAGATTCAGACTATAATTGTTAAGTCATTGCTTTTAGATCATACATCTTCACTTATAGCAATCACATTCTGATTTATCTTTAAGTGTACTAAAAGTAACTGAAATGTAGAAAAAGAAAATTAATGTCTGTCTATGAGAAAATGGATAAAAAAAACTTCTAGTATGTTCATACTATGAAATATTACTCAGTAATAAAAATAATTAATGAGCAATACATACCACATAAATAGATCTCAAAAATGCATGTTCAACAAAAATAAGGCCAGACACAAAATATTTGAATTCCAAGAACAGGTCAAATTAGGTCAAATTAACACATGGAGATAGACTTCCAAAATGTCATTCCCAGTGGGAATTGAGGGAATGACTAGAAAGGGACACAGGAAACTTTCTGGGGTTTAGAAATCTTCAGTATTTTATAAAGTTTTTACTACATGGAGATATATATATTCAATAAATAAAATAACTCATTAAGGAAAGTATAACATATACTAGAGGCCCAGTGCATAAAATTTGTGCATGCGGGGTGTCCCTCAGCCTGGCCTGCACCTTCTCCAATCTGGGACCCCTCAGGGGATGTCTGACTGCTGGTTTAGACCTAAACCAGCAGTCAGACATCCCTCTCACAATCCAGGACCACTGGCTCCTAACTGCTAGCCTGCCAGCCTGATTGATGCCTAACTGCTCCCCTGCTGCCCTAATCATCCCCAATTGCCTGCCCCTGCCAGCCTGATGGCCCCTAACTGCCCTCCCCTGCCAGCAAGATTACTCTCAACTGCCCTCTCCTGCCGGACTGATCTCCCACAACTGCATTCCCCTGCTGTTACCCACCTCCACTGGGACCTGCCTCCCCTGTGCAAGGCAGCAGAGATGCCAGGACTGGCCTCCTCGGAACTGCGCAGAGTCATGGGACCCCCAGCCTCACCATACAGAGCAGATGCTGGGCCCTGCCTCCACTGTGCATGTGGCCATCTTGTGATGGCCGTCTTATGATGGCCATCTTGTGATGGCCATCTTGTGATGGCCATCTTGTAACAGCCATCTTGTGATGACATGAGGGCATGACGCCACCTAGTCTATTATAGTATATACACTGAGTGGACAGATTATTATGACCATAGCTAATTATAGGCAAATTAGCTATAATTTCCCACTGAAGTTGCTAGAGGGCCAGATATTTAAAATGTCTGAATAGCACAACATACCTAAGTACTGTGGCTGATCAAGTTCATCCTACCATGTTGATGGCATATCCCAATGGAAATAGTTTCTTCCAACAAGACAATGCGCCACCACAGTGCTCATATTATACAGGAGTGCTTTCAAGAACATGAGGGAGACTTTACCTTGCTAAGGTGGCCCCCACAATCACCAGATCTCAATCCAATTGAGCATTTGTGGGACAAAGTTAAAAGAGCCATCAGGCAGCTGGTTCCACAACCATCAGTTCTCACAGAACTGGACAGTGTTATTCATCAGGCATGGTGTCAGATTCCTCACATCACCTTTCAACATCTCCTGGAGTCAATGCCAAGAAGAATAGCGGCAGTACTGAAGGCAAAAGGTGGTCCAATGAAGTACTGGTGGTCATAATAATCTGGCCAGTATATAATATATATTATTATATAATGTAAATAATATATATTATTATATAATATATTATTATATAATGTAAATAATATATATTATTATATAATATATTATTATATAATGTATTTTTTATACACACACACATATATTATATATATAATATGGACACCCTTCTGGACGAAGCCAGGGTTGCAAGGGAAACCTGGGTCCCAGGTGCCGGCAGCCGGGGAAAGGAAGGCCTATTCTTGCACAAATTTTGTACATCGGGTCATATATATATATATATATATATATATATATATATATATATATATATCTCACACACACACACACACATATATCTATGTTAGTTTACAGCTGTATTGGAGATCTAGAAGTAACAGACATTATTTTATGTCTTACAAATTAAGGTATTAGAAATACCAGTAAACCTGATATTTACATAAAAAAAAACAACTATGCTTTTCCTTTTCTTATATTCTCGTAATAACTGCTTTAGTTGCATTAGTCAAATATTTGATTAGATATGCTGATTTTAACTTATTAGGGATTATTGCTGACTTTTATTCTTATTCATATATCCAATGTAGAATCTTATTATTACTTCATACTAAATAGTGATTAGCACAAAATATGCAGCCCTTATTTCATCAGGAGGAATTTTTCATAACTCTATTGTTTCAGAATGGAGTGACTGCTTTTATATTTATGTTTGCATACAGATTGCCATGTTGCAATGGCTAGTGGAAAAATACACATTTTACCGATATTTTTAAGGAAGATTAAACAAGATTTCTTTGCTTAGATATCAGGCTATAATGTTAAAGAGCTGAAAAGTAAATGAAGTTTGAAGATGCATTTTTTAAAATTTTATTACTCTTTGATTTCCTCCATGGTTACTAGAAACTGGTTGGAAAAACATGTAAGATTCACCTTTTAGAAGATAAAGTGTGACAACATCTATAATCTGTCTTTCTTATCAAAGTTTCTGTCATATTTTCTGAAATTCATATTTTGAAAACAGTATAAAAACAATTTAAATGGATATTTTTAACAATAGCAACATAAATATTTCAATTTGTTCTTTCAATTGTGCAAAGTGATTGCTATTTTATACTTTTCTAGGCAATGTCAAATAGCTAATATCTTAGAGAATACAGAAAAATCAAATGTACCTTGGCAAGTATGAATTCTTTTTTTGACCATTATAGGATAAATCTCAAAACTAAATTATTTTTTCAACAAATATTAAAAATAAATCTATCAGTAATATGGATTTTAGGGTTAGATTTCACATATGTTTTTTAAGAAGCAATTGAAAACTTTCAGTTCTTTATTAGAATGAATTTAATTCTTAGTACAAATTGATGCATCGATATGTGCTCTTTTTTGCTTTCTTATTTGAAATTTTCAGTAACTTTGTACTTAAAAAATTGAACGTATTGTACTGATTAAATGGTTCATAGTATAATTTAACTGTTCATAAAATAACTTGGTCAGATTATATCCATTTTTCCTGCTTGATAGAGAACACCTATACTTATTCTGGGCTGAAACTATGAAGGAGTTGGAAAATAACTGAGTACTAGTAAGTGTATGAATAAACCTTCTAACAGCAGCGATTTCAGAAAAAAAATGATAGTGAAATTGGAAGACTTAAGGAAAGCTATTTATGTTACTCTGAGGAATATAAATCAATAAAAGTTCATGGCTGAAAGGTTCTCATTGATTGGAACATAGTGTAGCAAAGTAATTTCAAAACCCAGTGTAGGGTTTGCCCATCACACCACATTTTCTGATTGTATCCAATAAAGTGTTATGACCTCAAAACAGCCATGTCTAATATACGTTTCTTGAATGACTTTATTTTTTATTCTAACATGACTATGCTGACATCAGAACATTTGAAATATGGTTTTAAAGAATTCTAAAATTGTTTCAAGTTAAATATTTTAAAGTTGACTTCATGAATTTTTTGTTGGAACACAATCATTTAGAGGTGTTGAGAAGATAATACAGAAATACTGGATTATATTTCTAGATATTACTTACATTTCTTATGAATACAGTTTTTCAGAAAACTATTCACTAATCCTCTGTTAATTCTTTAGCTATTTGTATCCCAATGGAAGCTATTATAAATCTCTCCAAGCTGCAAAGCCCAGCCAAAGTCTTAATGGGTCTTAGTGTAAGGGTAGAGAATCACTTTTCTAAGTGATACTATAATTTCTATGCTGCTTTAAAAAAAGAGCCTCTGTAAGTACTACTGATCGATATATCTGTCAGATCAACTATGATGTTTTAACTGAAAAAATAAATAAAATCTCTCCATGGAGAAAAGTCTCATCCAAAATAAGTCTTATATTCACAGACAGAAAAAAGATAAAGCCCAGAAAGAAAGCTTGAGAATTAGGAACTAGATGTCAAAATTTCTTGAATGAATTTCTCAAGTTTCTCAAATCAACTAAAAAATAACGTTATTTTTAGCATTTTAAAAAATATTCCATTAACTGACTCCTCGATGTATCGCTCAGTCTACAATACATTTGTATCACTTTCACCACTTTGACTTTACACAAGAGGGCAATCTGTGGATGAAAGGTAACCTATATCTATAGTAATTACTACAAACACACCACCAGACTAACGTGTAAATTGCACAATGGCAGACTGTATTGTTGCACGGTGCTGTTCTTCTGATGCCTAGAACAGTAGCTCTCCTAGGGTAGGTACCTCATAAATATTTGTTAATGAATCAATGCATATGAAATAAAGCTCTCCGAGCTCTCTATTATCTCATAGAGGTATTTTAAGTGCTCTGGTTCACTGATTGGATTCCATGTCTTAAGTGTTTAAACACATTGTCTCCTCTTCCAGAAACAATACTCCCCCCCACCCCCCACTTCATTCCTTGGGTCTCAGCTCAAGCATCATTTCCCTGGTGGCTGAAGCCTGGATTATGTGTCTCTGTTATATGGATTCATGGCATCTTCCCCAATCTTTATCATTATATCACACTTTGACTATAGTTTATATGTGTATCTCCTCCACAATACTAAGCTCCAAAAAGGCAGTGAGGTATCTAGCTTGTATTCCCAGACTCATAAATATTTCTTCCATGTATAAAAAAGCATCATTAATCATTACATGAAATTCTAAATCATTAATAAGGATAGAACCCAAAAGGCAAATAAATACCAGAAGACACACATGCACAGAAAACACAACTTATTCTAATATAGATTTATGATGGAACCCATCCAAAATACAAGTCAGCTTTTTCTATATATCTGGAGACATCTGACAAATGGAGTGTGAAAGTCAAAAAGGAAAAGCTTTGGCATTCTTGTGAAAAAAACTTAGAAAAAATTAGAAGAGGACCCAATCTTATAAAATAAAGATGACAACATTTGGAAACCTTCACCAAAGTATGAAATACTATAATCTGGGACAACCCTAAAATTTGAAATAAAATATGATAGGGAAGGCCGGGCTTCATTTTAACTTGCATAGGAAACATGTCATCCATTACATTTAGATGTTGCAGAGGACAACATTAAATTCCCTACAGTGGGCTCATCAACCTTGGCACTATCGACATTTTGAGCCAGCATTCTTTATTATCGCAGCCACAAATGTATACAGACATTGAAAAGTGTTGCCTGAAGGGTAAAATTGCCCCTGGTTTTTCTATATAGTTAAGGCAAATTTAAATAAAAGCGTAGAAGATAAAGATATAGTGAAGGTTTTGTGCATAATCTAATGATGTCTATATTGCATTGCTAATTTTTGAATATGATATCTCAACAAAACAATATTTTAACTTTTAAGCAAACATTGATCTGAAAGCTTCTGTTTTAAGACAGAAGACCCACAAACAACACTAGACAATTAGGTGGCCAATTTGGTATTCTGGTAAAGGAAATAATCAAAACGCTTGACTCATCTTTGCTCCTATGCTGTCAGACATTGAGCAATCCTCTTTATGTTTTGTCCCTCACTTTCCCAACTTTAAATCGAAGATATGAATGATCTGATTTCTTAGTACCCTGCTTCTCTAATAGTCCATACTCATATGATACCATCTCATCTATACTTCAGAATCAATAAAAAACTACTCTCTTCTTGATAGTTGTTCCACAACTAATATTAAATACGAAATATTTTATAGGTTGTGTGATTTTTGAAGTTTTTACTCCATCAAAAGAAATTAGATTCAATGGTTAGTTGAAGAAGCATCAAATTCTACTACTAGAAACTGATATTTTGTTTCTTTGACTTAAAGCAGTAATTTTCAAACTGTGCTCTGTAGACACTCAGGGGTGTACATTAGAGGACAAGTAAGCATGTAATTATCTAGATCCTTGCCAATAATTCAAATAGAATACCAAAGCTTTCATCATTTTATTTATTAAGGTTCAACGAAATGATTGAACATAGGATTTGGGTAAATATGAAAAACATTGGAATGTATTATTTTCAAATACACACACATCCTATATAATAAAAGGGTAATATGCAAATTGACCCTAACAGCAGAATGACTGGGAATGACTGCTCACTATGACACACACTGACCACCAGGAGGCAGATGCTCAATGCAGGAGATGCCCCCTGGTGGTCAGTGTGCTCCCACAGGGGGAGCTCTGCTCAGCTACAAGCCAGGCTGATGGCTGCCTGCACAGCGGAGGTGGTGGGAGCCTCTCCTGCCTCCTCAGCAGCACTGAGGATGTCTGACTGCAGCTTAGGCCTGCTCCCCGCTGGCAAGTGGACATCTTTCGAGGGCTCCCGGACTGCCAGAGGGATGTCTGACTGCCAGCTTAGGACCGATCCCACAGGGAGCAGGCCTACACCAGCAGGTAGACATTCCCTGAGGATTCCCAGTCTGTGAGAGGGCACAGGCCAGGCTGAGGGACCCCACAGAGTGCACAAATTTTTGTGCACCAGGCCTCTAGTATACACACACACACACACACACACACACATATACATATATACATATATATGTATATAATTTTTTGCAAGTGTCTGAAAGGCTTTTAAACCATATGTGCTTCATTGATGATGGATGTGAATTCATTCACACTCCTCTACTCTCTAAAGTATTTTTTTCAGGGGCAATAGTACCCCTATAGAGCAGCATCTGAGGTAAACAAGCTTGAAAAGTCAGAAACCAAAACACTGGTAATTCTGAGTATAGGATTATATGTCATGACATTCTATTAAAAAGTTAAGTCAGTGTGCTGACAGTTGCACAGTTTTAAAACAGGCATGTCTGTGGAGACCCAATAGAAATAAGTGCACACATTATTCCACCAAGGAAAAATTGTCAGCTTGGTAGCACATAAGTGGAAGGGAGAGATGTAGAAGTTGCAGAGATAGTAGGATAAGCTTTGAGAAGCTGACTTCTTTCTTTTAAGAAAGCAAAACTTACTCTTATACATAACCTCTTAAAATGGTATCACATTTAGCTTTACTGATTCAAGATAAAAAGTCCACACTTCAGTATAGTTAAGCTTTTAATATAATCATATTGTATAAAAATACATTTTCAGGTACACCTGGATAATTTCTTATGAAGTTACTCATTATATAAGGCTACTGCTATAATATTTTGTAAATTGTTTGCATAACAATTTACTTTCTAGTGTACCAAACTCTTAATGGATTAATCTTTGTAAATCCCTGTAGAAAATACCTATTGAAAATTTTTACTAATATTGTTTAAGAGATAAGCTCAAATATTGTATTCTTTTAATTTAGTTGTAACAATAAACCTCACTTATAAAACAAATTGAACTACTCCAAAACACCCTTCTTCCTACCCTGTTCTTCATCCCCTTCTACTTTCTCTTCTCCTTCATTTTCATTTTCCTCTCTTCCCATTCTCGTTAGGTACAGCCTCCCCCAGAAAGCCTTCTCTGTAAGCAGGGCACCTTCAGCAGGCTTCCAAATGCATTTCTCTCTCACTGCTTTTACTTCAATGCTCCCCTTATTATAGGATCCCGAGGGCAGAGGTGATCCCATTTATAGTTTTAATTCCTTCCTTCTACCATCATTTGTGGAATACAAGGTCTTTTAAGAAATATTGTTTAAACTAAAAAGCTGAGTTAATTTTTGCCCAGGTTCATCCAACAAACGAACCGAGAGATTTCAATCATGTACTTCCTCCTTAATATGACAGAGCAAATCACTTTTTTGAAGTGATAGTAAATAAGGGATAGAATTGACATTTAAATAAAAAATTCCATCTAAATGCTTGGTATCAACCTTATACTAATTGACAATTACAATTCTCTTATGAAAGTTCAGGGCAGCCAGTTTTCTCACTGTGCACTGATTTCTTTACTATTCAAAAACAAACAAACAAATAATTTCATGAAATAATGATGTATAACAGCCACTGTTCTACTACCATACCATACTGTGAGTATACTATACTACTGCTATTACTGCTCCTATTACACTGCTACTATTCTGTTACTACCATACTATTCTACCACTGTTACCACTTCTATCCTATACAGCTATTATACTTCACTACTACTATGCTATGATACTACTACTATTACTTCTATCACAGAAGGTGATTTCTAGAACTAAATATAAAAGCATCAACTCGAATGAAGTTCTCCAAAGTGACAGAAAGAGTGTAGCACACATGGCTCTATTTTCTACTACAAGTCTATAAAGAATAATTTATTTTATAGAAATTATATTTATGGTAATTAAAGAAAATTTATTTTTAGAGCATTAAGTTTTCTTGCCAACAAATGTGCTTCTTTAATAAATAAACTCAGAGATAACAGCATGAAGATGTATGTAATTTCCAATTATACCAACAAGATGAAGAGAAAATATGTAAATTACAAAACCATTTCTAAATACTACCTTTATCTCCTTCTGTTATATTTACTGAAATATGTGTTAACCAGGGAATATGTTTCTCGTCATTCTTTTAGTATTACTTTTTCTTCACTTTGAAATTTGGAACCAATGCAGAAGTATTACATCAAATTTTATGGGAAAAGATCACTTTTCCCCTCTCAATAATAAACCAGGAACCTAATTCTCAATGGGTGAAAGAAAGAAGACCATATTTAATTGTATGTAGTTTCTCTTTCAGTGGAGCTTTTTTTTTTAAAAAAAAAAATCTTTACCCCAGTATGTTTTTGTTTTGTTCTGTTTTCTAATATTTAAAATTTTTTTTAGAAAAGGGAGAGAGATAGAAACATAGATATGAGGGAGAAACACAGATTGGTTGGTTGCCTCCTGTACATGCCCCGACCAGAGATTGAACCCACAATCTAGGGAAACGAGCCACAGCCTTTTGGTGTATGGGACAACACTCCAACCAACTTCGTCGCCCTGCCAGAACTGGAGCTTTTTTTTTTTAACTGAATTATGACAGAATAAAGGAAATAATCAGTTCCAATCTAAGTGTTTATATATAGATATACACATAATAAATATACTTCAACCTATTTAACTGCCACTTTAAATGGAATCTGTTTTTAAGAGTTGCTACTTACAGTAATTGCATTTATAATTATAAATTATACTATCTACTTGCTTCAATTGCACAAAATTATAATGAAGCTCATATCCTCTTCTTCAAACTTAGGCTTCATTTCAATAATTTCTCCAATTTCAGAAGAAATATACATTTTTCATTAATATTATCCATTTTCTCAAAAGTCCTCTTTGAGTCTCATAAATATTGAGAAACTTATCTCATCCCAAAGTACTTCAAAAGCTTTCCTTAGAGCTTTTGAGATGAGATTGGCCAATTTTATGAAAGGAAATTAGAGAGTGCATTAAAGATAAATAATAGTTGACTACACTTACAGAGGCACCTAAGTGTTCAGAAATCATTCTGAGGTCCTTGCTTTTGTCTTAAGTAGATAGTAATTCAAAAGCCAGTAGACAGGGAAGCCTAAGAATGCAGATATATCTCTTTGTGAATTTGCACTTCACAAAAGAACTAGGTGTCCTAAAGCTGCTTCATTTACTTCAAATGTATTACTTGAACATCACTTTCAATTTACATCTTTACATATATTCCCAGGAATACTAACTTATTAAACCCAGGACTAATAAACAAGTGAAACTTTCAATAAAAACTTTATGTACAACTGGAAATTGTTCTATGTTGGAGAATCTAACATTTAGTACTTTACAAAGATAGTATAATGCCATAACCTGGTGACTGACTCTTTTAAGAAGTAAAGGAGAATATAAAGGATTAAAGGTGAGTTAACTCCAAGATTTTAAGCTTTCGTAACCTCAGGGACAGTGATGCCTATAATAGATAAGGAATACAGGGAAATGATCAGTTTGGGGAGAAAATACTATCTTAGACATGGGAAAATAATATACATTTGGGAGTTTTGCATTTATCTAATATTGAAGCTGCATGGTAGATTTTTACCAGAATAAGATGTAAAGAATAAGAGAGTGGAACAGATAGTCCAATAAACAGTGAGGAATAATGAAAGTAGTGTACTGAACAATCATACAAGAATCTTATTTCAACTATTTTGGAAAAATAGGGTTTCAAGAAGAGTAGTAGTAGTCAATAATTTTGGAAGCTACATAGAGTTTTAGAGAGATGCAGATTGAGAAGAGGTTGCTGGATTTGGGAAGCAGATCATTGTTGACTTTTGTTTAAGGTCAGGTTCCCTGAGGAAGCTTATGATGTCATCAGGCAATCATGATGGAGAAGATCACAGATCACAAGCTCTCAGAGGAAGTCTAACTTCAGTCTGTTTCCAGGGGGAGCTCTACAGTATCAATTGCACCAGAGTCTTGAGACATATTCTGGGCAATTATAGCTCTACTAGAAGTCTAGTGCACAGACTAGCCTGTGCCCTCTCACAGACTGGGATCTCTCGGGGGATGTCCACCTTTCTGGCTTGGGCCTGCTCCCCCAGGGGAACGGGCCTAAGTTGGCAGTCAGACATCCCTCTGGCAGCCCAGGATCCCTTGGGAGATGTCCACTTGCCAGTGGTGAGCAGGTCTAAGCTGTAATCGGACATCCTTAGTGCTGCTGAGGAGGCAGGAGAGGCTCCTACCACCAATGCTGTGCTGACAGCCATCAGCCTGGCTTGTGGCTAAGATGAGCTCCCCCTGTGGGAGTGCACTGACCACCAGGCGGCTCTCCTGCATTGAATGTCTGCCTCCTGGTGGTCAGTGTGTGTCATAGTGAGCAGTCATTCCCAGTCATTCTGCTGTTAAGGTCAATTTGCATATTATCATTTTATTATATAGGATATCTATCAGTGGTTGGTTATGGCAAACCCTGAAGTGGTCAGTGATTGTAAAAATAAACCTTTAGGCAAGAGATTTGCTTCAGCTGAGGCCATTCATCTAGAGAAAGATATCAGTGTGAGCCCTCAGCAGCCAACAACCAGGCAAGGAGGATTTTCACCCACTGGCCTTGCCAGTGGTGTTTGGTGTGGGGTACACAATGTCTTCTACAGCTTTAAAAAGAGCTGTCTCATTTGAGTTGTGGAATCACATACAAGATAGTAGTTGTCTAAGTAGTAAGACCAAGGGGATACAATAGCTGAAAGAAAAATTAGGGACAGTATGTTTACATATATATTTTTACATTTAAAACTAGAGAGGTCCAGTGGGGCCAGCCATGGAGTTTAATGCTGGAAGCTAAAGCTTTCCCCCAGCTATATCTAATTATACTTTAAGGATAGCCAAAAGAAAACCCACAGCAGAACTGTTTTGCATTTCACGTGCCATGAGATGAAATTGTTTATGTGTTGTTTGCACACATATATCATGATGGATGACTTTTGCATTTTTCTTGGGGCTCTGTCCTCAGTTTCCCAATATGATCTTCATGTCTATTTGTTTAAAACTATTTCTGTTTTTTTAATGTGCCTTCCCTTCTCTGTTCCTCCTGGCACCTCTGGGTCCCCTTCACTGTCCCTTTTAAAGAGAGATTGAAAGTTCATCTAATCTGCAAGGCACCGCAATTTCAAAAAATCCCCACCCAGCCTCTCTACATTCCTCTGCAAAGGGCCACCATCCTGTTAATGCTTAGGTCGCCTTTTTGGCTAACTTGGAAGGTCTCCTGGGGCTGTGGAGGGAGAACTCCACACCTTGGCTGCATTATTTGCAGAGCCTTCTGGAGACTCTGGTTGAGGATAGAAAGGACTGATAATTATTTTCTTGTGCTTTCACTAAACGTACATGCACCAGGGAGCCAGGCAGTGATTTAGGGGTGTTGGGACCCATTCTTGGGCAGGGCCTGCTAGGGCAAGGGGCTGCCGTCATTCTGGTCATTCCGCCATTCAGTTGCTGGGCTTTTACTATATAGGAAGAGTTGGTAATTTTTGCAAGGCCCAGGATAAAACAGGGATAAAGGAAAATGGTTCCAATCAGAGGTTAAACAAATTGTAACCAAAGTTGGCATGCAGTGTTTAGTCTTAGAAACTCAAGGTTTCTTTAACAGATGGTTAACTTCCTCTTGTCAGTACAGGCACTAGTAATAGGAAAATTTTATGTGGTTATTATTTGTTTTATTTTGTCTTCATAAAAAGGGTGGATTTACAACTGTAGTGTGCTGGTAAATTTTTAACAATTGTCTCCTTGGGAAAAGTTAAAAAGCCCTGGTTTATAGCAATGCCAGTTTCTATAATGTATAGGTGTAAATACTCTCACCATGGCTGATTTCAAGCTACTGATATGACCTCACCTGGCTTGCAAAAGTCCTGAAAATGTAGGAGTCACCTCTGCTTTGATTGCTGTGCAAATTTTCAATTAATTGTAGTGAGGAAAAAAATCAAAGATATTTTTCTTGTCCAATTTTCCCAACACCATTTATTGAAGAGACTGTCTTGACTCCATTGTATGCTTTTGCCACCTTTATCAAATGTTAATTGGGCATAGTGGTTTGGGTCTATTTCTGGATTCTCTATTCTATTCCATTGATCTATATGTCTGTTCTTGCGCCAGTACCAAGCTGTTTTAATAACAGTGGCTTTGTAGTATAGCTTGATGTCTGGTATGGAGATCCCACCTACTTTGTTCTTCTTTCTCAGGATCGCTTTAGCTATTCGAGGTCTTTTTTTATT
>PVJC01041704.1:0-15225 GCA_004026665.1 Murina feae
GATAGGTACTTGTTTTTCACCATTTTTATTTTTTACGCCTGTATTCCTTTTTCATTTCCTATTTATTCTTTTTACAGCAGGCCCTTTAATATTTCTTGCGTTGCTGGTTTGGTGGTAATAAACTCCATTAGTCCTTTTTTGTCTGTGAAGCTTCTGATTTCACCCTCAGTTGCTGGATACATGATTCTTGGATTCAGACCCTTCCTTTGCATGACTTTGTATATTTCATTCTATTCCCTTGTTTCATGATGTGTTTCTGTTCTTAAATCAGTCGCTAGTCTTATGGGAGGATCTTTTGTAGGTAACTTTCTGTCTCTCTCTGTCCACTTTTAAGATTCTTACTTTGTTGTTGGTGTTTGCCAATTTAATTATAATATGCCTTTTGGGGTTCATTTTGTTTAGTACTCTGTGAGCTTCTTGGATTCGTGTGAGTTTTTTCTTCCCTAAAACAGGGAAGTTTTCTGCCATTTCTTCAAACATGTTTTCTATTCCTTGCTCAGTCTTCCCTTCTTCAGGCTCCCTGATTATGCGGATGTTGTTTCATTTTGTTTGTCCCAAAGTTCCCTTAGGCTCTCCTACTGTTTAAAATTTTTTTTTTCTAGATGCTCTTTTGCTTGGTTATTTTTTTTCTACCTTGTCTTCTAGCTTACTGATGCGGTCCTCTGCTACTTCTAGTCTACTGTTGATGCTTTCTGTTGAGTTCTTTAGCAGCGATGTCATTTTTCATTTCTTCTTGGTTCTTCTTCATTTCCTCTTGATTCTTACACATATTGTTGAATTTGTCTTCCATTCTTTTCAGCCACCTTATGACTATTTCTCTGAATTCTTTCTCTGACATATTGCTTGCCTCCTTTTCGTTTACTTCCTTTTCTGGTGATGCCTCCTTTTCTTTTCTTTGCAAGCTGTTTCTTTGTCTCCCCATCATCTCTCTTCTCTGGATGTCTGGTTATGTAACTCTTTCTCACCTGCATTCATTTAAAGGTATAAAATACAATGCAACAAGGCACAATGCACAAGGCACTGAACACAAATGTATTCATGATACTAATAACTACAAATAGAGGTCACCACCCGAGAAAAGAGAATTAGGGGATAAGAAAAGAAAAAAAGTGCCAAAATGATATTCAGAAAAGGAAAAAAAATAAGTGAGAGAAGAAAGAGAATAAAAAGGAAGGAGATAAAAACTATTTATATGGGGAGAACACGCCAGTGAAACAACTAATCCCCCCAAAATGCAAACAACAAACATCCAGAGATGAATGGAAACTACAATCAACAAGTAATAACAAGCGAGGAGAGGAAAAACAGAAGCAAAAAATAAAGACAAAAACAAAGCAAAAAAAGGGAAACAATCTCCCAAAGAAGTAAAAAGCAAACAATCTAACAGTCAAGCAAGCAAGAACAATAGGACAGAGAAAGCTAGGCAAGGCAAAACAAAGTAAACCAAAAGGACAGTACAAAAACAAAACAAAACAAAAAATAACAGAAAAACAAAACATAAAAAGGGAAGAGAGAAAACTTTTAAAAATATATTTTATTGATTTTTTACAGAGAGGAAGGGAGAGGGATAGAGAGTTAGAAACATTGATGAAAGAGAAACATTGATGAGCTGCCTCCTCCACACCTCCCACTGAGGATGTGCCCGCAACCCAGGTACATCCCCTTGACCAGAATCGAACCTGGGACCCTTCAGTCCACAGGCCGACGCTCTATCCACTGAGCCAAACTGGTTAGGGCAGAGAAAATAATTTTGATAGTGAAGAAAACAGAGAGAGGGGTGTGTATGGACTTGGAGCAGGGGATTCAAAATTAGATTGATAAGTAGGATGAATTTTTAACAGTTGGTAAAAAGAAGGATTAGGGAAAATCTAATGCAGGAACAGAGTAAGAGAACAGGACAACAAAAGGGGAAAAGTGAGGAATGGAGTGTTGGCATAAAAGTAAGTTGAGAAAGAGTAAAATGATCCTAAAGGAAAAATGAAAATAGAATGTAGAACATTAATCCAAAAATAAAATAAAGAGAAAATAAAATGACACTTAAAAAAAAGGTTACAATAGTAGTAGCAATAATACTAATTAAAAATAAAATATAATAATTAAAAAAGATAAAGTGAGGAAAAAAGAAAAAATTAGTTTCTTAAGTAAAAGGTGAAAAAATTAAAATGTGCAGTAGTGAAGGTCATTCACTTCCTCTACTCTTCTGTTTGGCACGCCTTTGTCCTGTCCGGTGTTCAGGAGAGTACTGAAGTTCCCTGCGATACACTGTTTCTCACAGTCCTGATTTTAAAGCAGGCAGTATTTCTTTGTTTCCCAGACTGCCTTTATTTGTGTTTACTGAAGAGTCAATTTGTGATTCAGCCCCTGGGTGGCAGTGTTTCTGGATTGACCTCGGGACTATAAGTCATCTCTAGCCAGTATTTGGGGTTCTTTTTTCTCTGTCACACTTAATACTGGTTTGGGAGAATCAACTGTCCCAGAGCTGGTTCCCTGATCGTTACTCCCACTCTGATCCCCAGGTTCCACAAAAACAGCTTTCCCCGCAGTCTCTGTGAGTGTCCCTAACTGGGTGATCCTATGTATTGGATTTAGAATCAAAATCAAGGATTTAAAGAGAAAAAAAAGAACCAGAGTAAGTGTTCGAGCTCCAGTTCTGTGCACAATTCTCCAAATGTCTTTTCTGCGTGTCCTTTTTTCCCCTGCAATAAGCAGCCGACACACTGTTAAAATTCTAGGCTGCCTTTTTGCGCCCAGTACAACTATGGGTTGATTTTTAGAGTTCTCTTCTGTCAGAAGCCCTGTGGATCCCCTTCCACACTCGCGGATCACGCTGGCTCCAACGGCTGCCGACTTTGTGGGGTGCAGACTTCCCCCATGCGTGTTCCTCTCTCCAACCTGGATTGCAGACCTCACCTTTCCCTAGGCGAAATAATCTATTTCAGAAGTAGACCCCCATTAGAAACTGCATATAGATCTTTCTGCTGCTTAGAGCACCAGGTTTCTTCCTCTGTCCCAGATCTCACTTAGGATTCTTTTCTTTTGTGCTCTAGCTTGAGGACCACATTTGCTGTCTAGTCTTTTCTGTGGCTGCCATCATCTCTTAATATATACTTGAGATTCCTTCTCCTTTCTTCTCTTTCTCAGCATCCCACTTCCTTGCTATTTTTAATGACAAGCACCTCTACATCCCAATTGAATGTGTTTGTTGAACTTGAATTATAATTATGCTATTTTCATGTCTGTCTCGTGTAATAGTATGTGAACTTTTTAAGAAAGGGACCATATGCTATTTTAAAAAATTAATTCTTTGTGCTTAATACAATTGACAAAATTAGTTACCATTCAGTGAATCTTTGCTAAAAGACAGTAAATGAGAGGAGGAGAGAAAGAGAGAAAGAGGGAGAGGGAGAGGGAGGAGGGAGGAGGGAGGAGGAAGGAGGGAAGAAAGAAAAGAGGGAGGGAGGAAATCAGGCAAATAACTTCTTTTCAGGACATTGTTATAATGCTATCTTGACTGGTATCCCACTTATTTTTCTTAAATTAATATAGTTTAAAATTTCTATATATATATACTACTTTGCTTTGGTAGAAGTAAATAGATCTGAATATTTAGAATAAAATATCTTCATCACAATGATCTGAAAATAATATTGGCTTTTATGATACAAATATATGTGGATTTCAGGAAGTGATACACACTTTAATTATAAATATTGCTTGAATATATATTGGCACTAAAACATTTATCAACCCTTAGGCATTCTTCTATTTTGGGAAGCTATGAAAAAGAGTATTCATTTGATCATTTAAGGGATTATTGAGTTTTCACTTTGCACCAAGCACTATGGTAGGTTTAGGATTAAGGGGAGAGTAAAACTGCACGGGGTCCCCCCTTTCAAGATTTGCCTGGTTTACCACTTTCATAAGAAATTAATCATTAAGACTTGGTTCTTTCATTGTGGAGGATTCATATTCAGATTTAGGTAGTAAAAGTCCTTATAGAAATAAGGGATTAAAGATCACCACTTTGATGTCATGATTCATTAAAAAGGTAAGGTTTTTTGAAGTTTACTAATTGGTGATTATCACATTAGGAAAATAATTGTAAACAGTATTTCCTATTTATATAGCTAATTTTAAATTATATATTTTTTAGTTAGTGAAACAAAAAATTGTTTTTATCTATCTAAATGTGTTTGCTATCAATCCACACTTGTCACTTTAATTTTGGAAAGAACATCTGAAAATCCTTTTACCTAAATTGAAAAAGAACAAAACTTGCTAAAAATGTCTTTTCTGTTCTCAGGGAAGGTTAAGAACTATCTGTTTATTAAAAATCTTTTTAAAATTTTTTTCTCCACAGTTCCATCTCCCAACCTTTATAGCCAGCTGAATGCACTACAATTTACTGTGGATGAAAGAAGTATTCTGTGGTTAAATCAATTTCTATTGGATTTAAAACAGAGCCTTAGTCAATTTATGGCTATATACAAGTTGAATGACAATTCAAAATCTGATGAGCATGTTGATATTCGAGTTGATGGCTTAATGCTAAAGGTACCATATAAACAAGTGGCTATGAGAACATAACCATTGTTACAGAAGAAAAGTTAACACCATTTTAATTTCCAGAATTTAAGAGGGGTGCTCAATTTAAATCAGCTTCTTTGTGATCTTAATTTTAAAATTTCAGTTTTAATTTTGATTTTCAATTATAGAAGCTTTAAGAGACTTTTTCCTGCTTCTTTATCTTTCTTTTATTTATTTTTCACTAGGGGACCAGTGTACAAAAATTTGTGCACTTGCGGGGGTGGGGGTCCCTCAGCCCAGCCTGTGCCCTCTCGAAGTCTGGGACCCCTCGGGGGATGTCCACCTGCTGGCGTGCCTGGCCAACCTGGGTGAGGGGCAGAGGGATGTTTTCAGGCTGCCCACAGCCCCTTCAGGGTTTAGGTCCCTACTGGGGTGCCTGGCCAGCCTGGGTGAGGGGCAGAGGGCTGTTTTAGGCTGGCTACAGTCCCTTCAGGATTGGGGTCCCTGCTGGGGTGCCTGGCTGAAAGCAGCTATCTGGGATTTATTTAACTTCTATAATTGAAACTTTGTTGCCTTGGTTCCCCGCTTGAAGCCTGGGTTGCCCCTGGCAACCCAAGGTCCTAGCCCAGCAGGTATCTGGGGTTTATTTATCTTCTATAATTGAAACTTTGTAGCCTTGAGTAGAGCTCAGGGCCCACAGGGCCCTGGCTTCCTCCATTGCCCAGGGCAACTCCAGCTTCGTGGCCACCGCCATCTTAGTTGAGTTAATTTGCATATTTGCTCCTGATTGGTTGGTGGGTGTGGCTTGTGGGCATGGCTTGTGGGTATAATGGCGTGAGGGTCAATCTTCACATTACTCTTATTGGATTAGATTGCTTATCCATTTGGAGGTAATCAGTAGAAGTTTTAAGTCAGTTATCCATACTTTTCACCAGAGCTGATAAAATTTTGTTTTAAGGAGAGTAAATAATATAATAAAGCACTAAAATTATATCTAAGTATTATTTATTCATACTTATTCTATTATTAATACCCAAAGGTAATAGAAAGTTGCTTTATATTATAGCCAGGTAACTGGTAGTCTGAATTCCATGGATATTTAAACTTTAAAGGAAGGAAAAAAAATAGTTTAGTGTAGTAAATAGAATAAGACTTGGGCATGGATGATAATTTCAGTGTTGATGGAAGACTAAATTTATGTGCCTTTAATTCTCTGTAAAATGAGAACAATACTTAATAGTTACAGTGGAGAAATATTTCAAAGATCTTATAATATTCAATATAAAGAAACATGTTTTGTGACATTTATAATTATAATTTAAGATACAATTATATAATGATCTTTACATTTTCTGAGTATGGAAAGTTTTAAAAACAATCACTTTGAACTCTTTGAGGTATTTTAAGAACTGGGATTAATCATCTCTGGAAAATTATTTTAGTAAATAGTTGGACCTATACATTTAAGTTTATTTTCTTAATTGTTTTCTCCCAGAAAAGTGATTAACATCTATCAAGTCATTTCATTTACTCATCTATTCATCCTCCAAATTCCTTGAATCTAAAATATCTTACAAATTTTTCCTTTTTTAAACTTGGCACTTCTTTATATGTACTTAAGGCATAGTAAGCATTTAATGATACTGATTTAATTTAAAATTTTTTATCTTTGTGATGTGTTATATGCAAATATGTTTGATGTTATGCACGTTATTCATTACTTATGTTTGCTTTTCAAGAGTTTCTTAGTGGTAAATCACTTAAATTCTTTTTACTCAGTTTAATAAAAATATTTTGGGGGGAGAGTATTTTATGTCTGGATAGGAAACTAGTATTTTGAGGAGTAATGTCAAAAAAAATTCCTGAGCTAAGTCTTGTTTTTTATTATTTTATCTTACATGGATTTGTTATATATATATATATATGTTTTAAAAATATTTTTTCTTTTTTAGGTTGTTATTCCTTCTGAAATGAAATCTGAATGTCATCAAGATCAACCACATGCAATTTCTATTCAGAGTTCTGAAATGATTGCCACAAATACAAGGCACTGTCCAAACTGTCGACATTCTGACCTAGAAGCCTTGTTTCAAGACTTTAAAGATTGTGACTTTTTCAGTAAAACGTATACTAACTTTCCCAAGTCAGGTGACAGTTTTAATCTCCTACATCCAATCTTCCAGAGACATGCTCATGAACAAGATACCAAAATGCATGAAGTTTATAAAGGAAATATTACTCCCAAGTTGAATAAACACACTCTTAAAACTTCTGCTGCCACAGATGTTTGGGCTGTGTATTTTTCTCAATTTTGGATAGATTATGAAGGGATGAAAAGTGGAAAAGGACGACCACTGAGTTTTGTAGACTCTTTCCCTCTTTCCTTCTGGATTTGTCAGCCAACAAGGTATGCACACTCTCAAAAAGAGCTGCAGACTTGTAATCAAATATCTCTAAATACGTCACAAAGTGAATCTAGTGATCTGACTGGCCGATTGAAGCGGAAAAAGCTCTTGAAGGAGTATTACAGTACAGAGTCTGAGCCCTTAGCAAATGGTAGGCAGAAATCTTCTGATACATTTTTAAGATTTTCCTCTTCATCAGATGCAGATATTCACGTCCTGGTTCATGTTCATAAACATGTCAGTATGCAGATCAATCACTACCAGTATCTGTTCTTGCTTTTCCTCCATGAATCACTTATCCTGCTTTCAGAGAACTTAAGGAATGATGTAGAAGCCGTGACTGGCAGTCCTGCTAGTCAGACATCCGTTTGCATTGGAATTTTACTTAAAAGTGCAGAAGTGGCTCTTTTACTACATCCAGTGGATCAAGCAAATACTCCTGTTTCTGGAGTTGTGAACCCAATAGTTTCTGATTATTTGCCTACAGAAAACAGAGAATTCTTATCTTCAAAAAGGAAACAAGTTAGTAATGGTATCAATCAAATTAGAAGTGTAACTGTTAATCATATGTCAGAGAACAGATCTATGAGTGTTGATCTTAGCCATGTCCCTTTGAAGGATCCTTTACTTTTTAAATCAGCTAGTGATACAAATCTGCAAAAAGGTACTTCTTTTGTGGATTATTTGTCAGATAAAAATTTAGAGAAAATAAGTGAAGATGAAAGTAGTGGAATTCTTTGCAAAAGTGGTTCAGAGGAAATTGGATTAGAAACAAGGAACAAAAGGAATTTATCTCATACAGATTCAAATAATGTCTTAAACTACAGAGAACATTCAGGCATGCTGTCATTTGATAATGATTGTAATCAAAATGTGCTTTCAAGTAGTTTAGCTAGTAAAAGAAATGAAACCATAAAGTCGATCTTTAAAGCTGAAGATTTGCTGCCAGAAACAGCTTCTCTGACTGAGAACCTGGAATTCAATAAAGAAGAAGCACCCACAGTGAGAAAACTTAAATCACAGTCATCTTTAAGGTAACAGTGTGCTATTGGGAGGGGGCGGGGAATTTGTGTGTGAGCGTATTTTGATTTTGGACCTAAAATTGCATGACAAAATATGGCATTAGAGTTAACACATGGAAGAGCAGGTTTTTCAAAACATGAAAATACTTTGAGGTTATATTTATAAAATATAATTTATATATTTGTGGTTACTGTATGCATATTTTTATTTTGTTAGAGGTATTTTTGAGGAAGACTTTTTTACCTTGTATGTGATGATCTGATAATTTTGTTTGTTAACAGTGGGAAGCCTAAGGAACACTGCCCACTGAACCTGGCTCCACACTGTACATCTTATAAGAACATAAAAAGAAGCTCCTCACAAACCTCATTGGATACCATTTCACTTGACAGCATGATATTAGAAGAACAGTTGTTAGAAAGTGATGGAAGTGATAGTTTTCTGGAAAAAGGTAAAGCAATACAATAAAACGTTTATATTATATATATGTATCTTATATGTGCTTCTTTTAACCAGATATTTCTCTCTTTTTTGTGTGGTTGACATCATTTATTTGTATATCCTGTATAATGAAAGGCTAATATGGAAATTGTCCCCTCAACCTAGTGTTCAACCAGGGGGTGGAGCCAGCTGGCCAACTACCTGTGGCTCCTCCCTCCCTGCTGGCTGCATCCCCTCCCCCTGACCGGTCCGGCCTTCAGGGTGGGCCGGCTGGACTCACCCATGCAGGAATCCGTGCACTGGACCTTTAGTAGATCATAAAGCAGAATAGCATTAAGGCTATTAGCTCTCTGATACAGAGACTTCTATATGTGAAATATTGATTAGGTGACTTTTATTAGCATGATGATTCTTAAGTATGTGGTCCTAGGACTGGAGTCCAGACTGTATCTACTTAGTCCCATAGCACGATTCTCTCATGGAAGCTTGTTACATGGTAGTAAATATAATAATAAAAACATGAGACCATGTTTTGTATGTTTTTGGCTTTTCTAATCTTTCTAGTAATTTACTAATTTTTCTAGTAATTTTCTAATAATTGATCTGTGATAGACATTTTTAAAAAATTGTCTTTTACCTCAGAATTTGAGAAATACAGAAATAATACAGCACATTGAGAAAATATAGCAGGTAGATAACAGTGGAGGATGATTACATTGATGGTAGTGGAATTAACTTCATGTAAAAGATCATTAGAAACTATTGTAGGGTACTAAAAAGAAAAATTAAGTGTCAGATTGGAATTATCCAAAGTAGGACAGAGTAAAGCAGGCCACGCTGACTGACCATGAACCTGCTAGTTATAGCAGTACCGTGCCTGCACAGAGAACACAGGCTGAAGTCAGTTTAGGGCTTAAGTATCTCTAACATTTTATTGTGAGAAGTTATTATTATTTGCTAATTAAGCACAATTTAATTTTTCTTTGTTTACTGTCTTTTAAACAAGGCTATGCTTAGGAAAAAGTTAAAGGAACAGCCCATTTTGGTTAGATAAATGTAACATTTCTATATCATTGGTAAAACTAATTTAATAGTTTATTTTGTGTTATTTCAGTTATTAAAAAGAATTCAAGTACAAATTATCAGAACCCAGCAAATAGTGCAAATGCCACTGCAAACCTACAGAATTATGGTGAAACCTCTCCAGATGCCATCAGTACAAATTCAGAGGGTGCTCAAGAAAACCATAATGACCTGGTAATCGTTTCAGAGATTCTAAGAAAAGACATGACAACCAATGTGTTCACATGTTAAGACATTAATATACAAAATGTAATATATATATTGTAGGTGATTCACTTTGTTCTCTTTTGAAAACGCATTTTCTATGCTTGAAAATTCAACTTACTGAATTGTTTTTCACTGAATTTCACTTAAAAAAAATTTTTTTTTGTATTGAGGAGGGGAGGTTCTATCTTTTTTCATCTTTTATATTTTTCACCTTTAGTTTCATTTTAAATATATTTTGAAAAAGTTTGATGATAAGGTTGATAGAAATATATTACTGGTTTATTTAAGCCTTCTTAACCCAGTGAGATATTCTGTGGATGATTTGGAAAATATGTTCAGCTTTTCATGAAAATAATTTCACATGGAAATGTCATGTAATTAGTCTTTGTGTTCAAAAAATTCTTCTCTTGACTGAGTAAGAAGAAAGGGGGTTGAAATTTATGACAATAATGTAGTAACCACATTCTTTTGGTCACAGTATATATTTGGTTTATTAGACTTAAGTTGTATTTTTAGAGATTGTGGTTTCCTGAGTTATTTTTTTAAAATTTTGTTTTAACTACTTGGTATACTAATATTATTTATGCAATTATTGTTAGATGTCAGTCGTGATGTTTAAAATTACTGGTGTTAATGGGGAGATTCACATCCGAGGGGAAGATATAGAAATCTGTCTTCAAGTGGACCAAGTGACTCCGGATCAGTTAGGCAATATCAGTCTTCGGCATTACCTTTCCAGTCGTTCAGTAGGTGAGATTTTAATACGACTTAAACTTTTTTTTTTTTACACCTGTGACTCATCTATATATGTAAAAGGCTAATATGCTAAGTGTCCCTTCACCTCTCCAACTGGTTGCTATGATACATGCTGACTACCAGGGGCCAGACACTCAACGCAGGAGCTGCTGAGTTGCAGTGACTTGACAGTGGCAGTTCTTGGGTGATGCACCCCGATACCAGAGGTGGGAGCCTGATTCCTCTCGAGACTTCGTGAGTTCACCTTCAGTCATGGGTTATGTTATTGTTAGGGCATTGTCGGTCCTGAATCTGGTTTATTGCACACTTGCATTTGCGTTCCACACCCTGTATGACAGCAACTTTGCAGAGTACCCTCTTGCATTCTGGGACCCCTTGGGGGATGTCAGAAAGCTGGCTTTGGCCCAATCCCTACAGGCCAGGCTAAGGGACTCCACCTGCTGGAGGGACCCTGCTGACTCTGCAGATGCCCTTTGAGCCACATCGCCACCCCAGGTGCAGCTGGCTGGGGAGGGACTGCGGGAGGTTGGCTCCAGGATGTGTCCCGCCTGTCTTGCCGAGTACTGCCCTGCTGGCCACCTTCTAATGAATTTCTTTTCAATGTGCACAAATTCATGCACCAGGTCAATAGTTACCATATAAATGAATTCAAGAAAAATTACATTTCCATTAGAGACTTGTTTTATATCACTTTATTTTCATGTTGATTAAGTTTAGAAATATAATCTGTTGAAGATATAAGGGTCTGAGAAAACTGAGTTCTTTCTATATGAAAAGAATGATATAGTAATTCTAGAAGGTCAAACTTAGGCCCATACTAGAATAAATGTCAATTTCTATATTCCATAGTTTTGTTTGTAAGCAAACATTTCCAAATAGTTGGTATTTAGAAAAATCATATATCCTGTTCTTGTGGTTCTGTATTCTAAGATCAGTGCTCTCCCTTGGACATAGAGGGATATAAACATAAAAAACATGCAGAATATGAAGAGGAAGCCATCCCATTTTCAAAGTTTAAATCAGGCATCCTCAAACTAGGGCCCGCGGGCCACATGCCGGGTGTTTTTGCTGCCACTGCCTGTCCTGCTTAAAATAAGTTACGTGCAGTGTGCTGGAAATTTGTTCATAGTTTTTTTAAAACTATAGTCCGGCCCTCCGACGGTCTGAGGGACAGTGAACTGGTCCCCTCTTTAAAAAGTTTGAGGACCCCTGGTTTAAATAAAGATATTTATGGTTTTTAGTCATTTGAAGAAATGATTTAATAGATTAGGTATACTAAGAATTTAAAATGACAATATTTAAGTTTTAAAATGTTTTAAAAAATCACAGCCCTGTAATATTTTCTTTGTTCTATATACAGAATGCTGTATCTGATATACATCATGTTAAAATACATATAGTTCTACATGATATCAAATAAGTATGCTTTCACTTCATATCATGGGAATTGCAGATAAATTTGCCATCTTATATAGTAGAAACCTAATATGCAAATTGACCAAACAGCGGAACAACCGGTGGAACGACCGATTGCTATGATGTGCACTGACCACCAGGGGGCAGACACTCAATGCATGAGCTGCCCCCAGCCTGTAGGCCCAGGCCAGCCAAGGCAGGTGCCAGTGGGGCCCCCCTTATCACCCTGCTGGCCGCCCCACAGAGGAGGGCGACTGGCGGCAGCGGTGCAGCAATCAAGGGCTAGTGCCACCCTGTGATCGCCCTACCAGTGGTGGGGCCGACGAGCAGGAAGTGCCAGGCTGGTCAAGGCAGGTGCCAGCGGGGGCCCCCTGGTGGTCCCACCAGTTGCCCCACAAATCAGCTCTGATTGTTGGCCAAGCCTAGGGACCCTACCCATGCATGAATTTTTTGCATTGGGCGTCTAGTTTTCCTATAAACCATTATGGAAGAAATTGGCTCCTGGCTTTTTTCTGTGTGTACGCCTTGCAGTCTACAATGTATCTGTTTAAAAAATGTCAAGAATTTTATATTAAGTGTAAAATTCCAATAATGTGCAAAAAGAAGGAAACTAAGTATATGTTTGGAAAGGTTTTATAGTGGACAAAAATTTAAAAAGTTTAAAATTTAAAACAAAGTTTCAGAACCTAGAATCGTGTTCTATATACAACCCAACCACTTTTCTAATTGTACAGTCATAGATTATTTTCTTACCTTTTTTAATAATTCACTTAGTACCATACCTTATTACTTTTGTTCATGTTGTTCTTAACTGAAGAAGTCCATTTGAAATACCTTGTGTGTATGGGTTAGATAGTCAGTGCTATCTAATACCTTAATTTTTCCCAACTGTCTCACTCAGCTCGTTGTTAGAAGGATACACACACACATACACACACACAGACACACACACACAAACACAAACCACAAAACCCAACCAACCAAACAAACAAACAAATCAAGGAGAGAGAAAGGAGAGGAAAAGGATAGAGAAAGGTAATAATAGGAAAAGATTAAAAAAAATAGCTTTAACATTTCAAACATTATTAACATATGAACAAAGATTGTATTTGGTTGCTTTTGTTTGCTTGTTTTTGTTTTCCTATAATGTGTGGATTTTGGATTCCTTTAATAGGAAGACCTAATAGTTTCATGGCATAAGTGACAGTAGGGAGGAATGGTATTTGACTAATGAAGATACTTATTTCTAGCTCTCAGGTCCCTGGAGTATGTATCTGGTATGTGTGAGTATGTGTAGACATAGATACGTAGATGTACAGATCAGTACAATATATTATGAAATAACATAATGCACCGGAGTATGTATCTGGTTTGTGTGTGTATGTGTAGACATAGATATGTAGATGTACAGATCAGTAAAATATATTATGAAATAACATAATGCAAGTTTGTTTCTAATTGCTCTTATTTTTAAACTGTAGGCCCAATGCATGAAATTCATGCATGGGTAGTCACTAGGCCTGGCTGGCAATCAGGACTGATCTGTGGTGTGACTGGTGGGGTGACCAGGGGTGGCGCCAGCCCAGTCACCAGCCAGTCCTGCACCTTGATTGCCTTGACGCTGCTGCCAGTTGCATCCCTCTGAAGGGCGACCGACAGGGTGATCAGGAGGCCCCAGTAGCACCCACCTTGGCTGGCACCTGCCTTGGCTGCCCTGGGGTTTGTGGGCTGGGGGCAGCTCCTGCGTTGAGTGTCTGCCCCCTGGTGGTCAGTGCACATCATAGCAACCAGTCGTCCCACCAATCATTACGCCATTAGGTCAATTTGCATATTAGGCTTTTATTATATAGGATAGACAAGTTAATTAACTTATTTTTCTTGCTATAGGAAATATTAACATATCTAAGTACATATTCACGCTCATGCTGAGGGAAAATAAACATTTTTCATCATGAATTTAATTAGTGGGTTTTCTTATGTGGACCCATGGTACAGATAACTTTGGTTCCTCAATAATTGATACCTCTTTGCCTTTCCAGAAAAATTAGTTTGTTTTTAGCTCATGGGTTTTATGAATTGTGAAACGGATCATATTTTTCTTTTTGTTGCTAGAAAGCTCATATTTGGTCTACCTTTCATACAGAAACTTAAATAATGTATTTCGAATTATTAACTTTTCTGCCTATTTTTTCCTTTTTCCTTCTGTCCTTATTTTTCTTTTCTTTTTTTTTTTAATCTAGCATCACTGATCTTTAACTTCTTTTTCTTTTTTTTAAAATTTATCTTTATTGTTCAGATTATTACAGTTGTTCCTCTTTTTTCCCCCATAGCTCCCCTCCTCCCAGTTTCCACCCCACCTTCTGTCCTTGCCCCCTCACTGTCCTCATCCATAGGTGTACAATTATTGTCCATTCTCTTCACGCACCCCCAACACCCTTACCCCCCGAAAATTGTCTGTCCACTCCATTTCTATGCATCTGATTCTATTCTGTTCACCAGTTTATTCTGTTCACCAGATTTTTTATTCACTTGATTCTTAGATTCACTTGTTGATAGATATGTATTTGTTGTTCATAATTTTTACTTTCCTTTTTCTTCTTCCTCTTCTCAAAGGATACCTTTCAGCATTTCATATAATACTGGTTGGGTGGTGATGAACTCTTTCAGCTTTTTCTTGTCTGTGAAGCTCTTTATTCGACCCTCAATTCTGAACGATAGCTTTGCTGGGTAAAGTAATTTTGGCTGTAGGTTCTTGCTATTCATCACTTTGAATATTCCTTGCCACTCCCTTCTGGCCTGCAAAGTTTCTGTTGAGAAATCAGCTGACAGTCGTACGGGTGCCCCCTTGTAGGTAACTAACTGCTTTTCTCTTGCAGCTTTTAAGATTCTCTCCTTGTCTTTTGCTCTTGGCATTTTAATTATGATGTGTCTTGGTGTGGTCCTCCTTCGGTTCCTTTTGTTTGGGGTCCTATGCGCTTCTTGGACTTGGAAGTCTATTTCTTTCACCAGGTGGGGGAAGTTTTCTGTCATTATTTCTTCAAATAGGTTTTCAATATCTTGCTCTTTCTCTTCTTCTGACACCCCTATAATTCTGATGTTGGTACGCTTGAAGTTGTCCCAGAGACTCCTTACACTATCTTCATACTTTTTTATCCTTTTTCTTTTTTCTTTTTGCTTTTCTGGGTGGGTGGGTTTTTCTTCTTCATATTTCATATCTTTGACTTGATTCTTGCGATCTTCTTGTCTGCTGTTGGATCTCTGTATATTATTCTTTATTTCAGTCAGTGTATGCTTAATTTCTAGTTGGTCCTTTATCATATCCTTGAGGGTCTCATTAAATTTATTGAGGGTCTCACTAAATTTATTG
>PVJC01041705.1:0-15237 GCA_004026665.1 Murina feae
CAATTCCTTGCCAACATTTGTTCATCATTTTTATTATATCCATTCTAATAAGTGTGATGTAGAATCTCATTGTACTTTTGATTAGCATTTCCCTAATAACTAATGATGGTGAACATCTTTTATGTGTTTATTGGTTATTTGTTTATCTTCTTAAGAGAATGTTTATTCAAATCATTTGACCATTTTTAAGTTGGAATATTTGTCTTTTTATTATTGAATTGTAAGAGTTCTTTATATATTTTGGATACCAATCTTTTATCAGACATATAAACTACAAATATGTGCTCCCATTCTGTGGATTGTCTTTTCACTTTTATAATGAGATTATTTTTAGCACAAAAATTTGTGATTTTGATGAAGACCAATTTAGTTTTCTTTTGCAGTTTGTGCAAAAGAAAAATTGCTTGATTCAAGGCCATGAAGATTTACTCTTATTATTTCTAAGAGTTTTATAATTTTAACTTTTACATTGAAGTTTATAATCCATTTTGAATTAAATTTTGTGTGTGATATGAAGTGATGGTTCAAATTCATTCTTTTGCATGTGAATATCCAATTGTCCCAGAAAACTTTTTTGTAAAGACTCTTTTTACCATTGAATTTTCTTGAAACTTCTCAAAGATCAATTTACCATAAATTAAAGTATTTTTATATTTTTAATTCTATTCCATTTATCTATATGTCTATCCCCGCCAGTACCACACTTTCTCAATTACTATAGCTTTGTAGTAAGTTTTGAAATCATAAACTGAGTCTTACAACTTTGCTCTTTTTCAAGATTGTTTTTTGGCTATTCTGAGTCCCATATTAACTTTAAGATCAGATTCTCCATTTCTAGGGGAAAAGTCAGCTAGGATTTTGATAGGGAACATGTTCAATTTATAGATAAATTTAGAGATAATTTATAGGTAAATTTGGGAAATTTATCATCCTGATAACATTAAGTATTTCAATCCATGAATGTGAAATATTTTTCCATTTATGTAGATTTTATTTCATTGTTTTCAGCATTGTTTGTAGTTTTCAATGTGCAAGCCTTGCACTTCTTTTGTTAAATTTATATCCAAGTATTTCATTCTTTTCTGATGTCATTATAAATTGAATTGGTTTTTCAAATTCATTTTCAGAATGTTCATTGTGTATAAAAATGCAATTGATTTTTTATTAATCTTACATCTTGTAACCTTGCTGAATTCACCAGTCCTTAGTGTTTCAGTGGATTTTTTAGTATTTCTTATAAAAAAAATCATCTCATCTCTGAATAGAGATAATTTTGCTTCTTCCTTCCTAACCTGAATGTCTGTTATTTATTTCTTTATTTCTCCTAATTGTCCTTGCTAGAACTTCCAGTACAATGATAAATAGGAGTGACGAGGACAGATATCCTTTTCTGGTTCCTGATGTTAAGGGGAAAACATTCAGTGTCACTCTTTATAGTATCTAGTTCCCTGCTGAAATTTTTAAGCTACAAATTTATCTCCATGAATTTAATAAGCATAGCAGTTCTATAGTTCCTATCTGGTAATTTTCAATATTTGATATCTCTGCAGACCTACTTTTTCTGCTGGTTCTGTATTATGTTTCAACTCTGGTGTATCTTATGTTTCTGATAGTATTTTTGGTAATTTTCTTTTATAATTATTTGCAGAAGTGAGTTGAGGCCTTAGACAGTGTGATCTACCTTCAGAGGGGATATTTATTTCCTCTTCTTTCAGGTACCTGAGGATCTTAGCTGTTGGAAACTAAGGTTTTCTAATTCACCAAGATGACCTACCAAAGTATGGTCATATTTCCAATCCTAAGGCATATCCTGTTGAGATCTTAGTCCTGAGTGAAAAGTGTTTCAACAGTTTTTTCTTCCCTTGGACTGTGCTGGACTCCAGTCCTGTCTCTGCCAAGGTAAAGTATAGCTCTACCTTTCATCCTCCACTCCCCCCACAATGCGCATGCCCCTCGGTTAAAACATTTTTGAATGATGCAGCTCTTCAGGGTTTCAACCTCCCAAATCCAACTCTTGTCTCCCTCCTCCACTAACCTGCTAAAAGTGCAGCTCTGCCTCTATCACTGAACATTCCAGGGCAGAGCTGCTGACGCTCATCTCTCTGAATTATCTTTCCCCAGTAAGCCTCCACCTCATAATTATTCACTATCACTTTTCCTTTTAAGGAAAAATGTCATTTTACTTTTAAGACAATATTTTTTCTGTCCAGCTTTTCATCAGACGGAGGGTTATGCCAGAAGACTCCTTTCCATTTTAGTAATATTGTTCTCCAAATAGTAGATAAGGGAATATTTCTCTTTATAGATATAACCCATTTAATTAGTGAAGAAAGAATGCCAAACTTGAATATCATTGTTTTATAACACCTAATGAAGTAATAAATCTAAGTATTGAATTGATGCTGCTAATAACATAAAAACAGGGGCAACCAGACATCACAAGCCTCCTAATAGAAAAATACAATGCCACAATGAAGTAATCATCTCAAAAAAAAAAAGTTTTTAACCTGAATCTACTCAAGCCTCTATATCTATCTGCCAATCTACAAGAAATACTAAGGACAAAGAGACGTGTTAAAATATACCTTAAAGATGCAATAAGCAAAATCCACACTGAGATACTCATAAGAAACAACTTGATTTTTTTAAGAAACAAATTGTAAGGGGGAGTGGAAAGGGGGGAGGGGGGAAGAAACAGGGTTGGGAGGCCCTAGAGATTAAAATCCTATCTAAGAAAAGAATTAACCCTCAATCCATTACAAAGATGGCAGCAGCCAGGGAGCTGTAGCGAGGTAAGAGGCTTGCGTTGCCCCGGCGATGGAGAAAGCCAAGATTCCCACCTGCCCTGCGGGCCCTGAGCTCCTCTCAAGGCAACAATGTTTCAATTACAGAAGGTAAATAAACCCCAGATACCTGCTTCCAGCCTAAAAGCAGTGGCCTCCACTCAAGGAGGGGCTGGGAACAAAGTTTTGAGTGGGACCAAAGCAACAAAGTTTCAATTATGCAAGTTAAATAAATCCCAAATACCTGCTTCCAGTCCGTGGCCATGGCCAGCCTGATAACGACCCTCAGCCTCTCACCCAGGCTGGCCAGGCACCCCAGTATAGACCCCCACCCTGAAGGGGCTGTGGCCAGCCTGAAAACAACCCTCAGTCCCTCAACCAGGCTAGCCACACCTCCATGGGGTGAGGATCCCAACTGGGGGACTTGACCAGACTGCAAACAGCCCTCAGCCCCTCACTCAGGCTGGCCAGGCACCCCAGCAGGACCCCCCCTACCTGATCTGGAACACCCTTCAAGGCAAACCAGCCAACCCCCCCTGTGCACCAGGCCTCTGTCCTATATAATAAAAGGGTAATATGCAAATTAACCCTAACAGCAGAACGACTGAAAATGATTGGTCACTATGACACACACTGACCACCAGGGGCCAGACTCTGAATGCAGAAGATGCCCCCTGGTGGTCAATGTGCTCCCACAGGGGGCGTTCTGCTCAGCCACAAGCCAGGCTGATGGCTGCCAACACAGCGGTGGTGGAGGGAGCCTCTCCTGCCTCCTCAGCAGTGCTAAGGATGTCCGACTTCAGCTTAGGGCTGCTCACTGCTGGCAAGTGGACATCCCCCGAGGGCTCCTGGGCTGCCAGAGTGATGTCTGACTGCCAAGTTAGGCCCAATCCCCTGGGGAGCGGGCCTAAGCCATCAGGTGGACATCCCCCAAGGTGTCCCAGACTGCAAGAGAGTATAGGCCGAGCTGAGGGACACCCTCCCCTCCCCCCAAATGCACAAATTACAAATTTTTGTGCACTGGGCCTCTAGTAGACTTATAAAAAAATTTGTAGATAAATTTGGAGATTTTGCCATTCTGATAATATTAAGTATTCCAACCCATGAACATGGAAGATTTTTCCATTTACCTAGATTTTCTTTCATTGTTTTCAGCATTGTTTTGTGGTTTTCAATGTACAAGCCTTGCACTTCTTTAGTTAAATTTATATCCAAGTATTTCATTCTTTTCTGACGTCATTATAAATTGAATTGTTTTTTCAATTTCATTCTCATTTTGAACATGAAAACAATTGAATCACAAACAATTTTTTAGGATCCAAATACTTTAAAAACAGTTAAACTATGAAATGTATGGTATAATTGAGAAGTTGAATACTGACTCAAAAGAATTTTATATTTTAAAATATTACATTTTTTAATTAGCATATTTCCCTTTTATTAGTATAGATATGCACAGCCCATGTACAGGGACAATAGGGTGGTAAAGACCTGGGGGGTGAATGGGTAGGGGCTTGGAGGAGGGAAGTAAAAAGGGGAAGGACCAGGAATGGAAGACATCTGTAACACTATCAACAATAATATATCAAACAAACAAAAAGATAATCATAACGTTTGGGTCGAGTCCCACCCACCACAGCAGCCTGAGGAGTTGCACCTTCTGTCCTAGGGCCCTGAGAACCATGGAGGATGTTGAGGAAAAGACAACATCCTATATAATAAAAGCATATTATGCAAATTGTCTCCTCCACCCAGAGTTCTTTGGGAAGTTCAACAAGAGGGAGTTCGACCAGGGGTGGGGTGAGGGAGGGAGTACCTAGGAACCCTACCAGTGCACATATTTTAGGCACTGAGCCACTATGCTAATATAATAGAGTTTGAAAAATCCCTCAAAGTCCACTCAGTACAGGAGCAGACTAGGGGTGATGAGAACATTAAGGACATTGAGGCAGAGGGAGGTTACCTTTTTCCAAGGATGCACAGCTAGCCAGGGGCAGCACAGAGATGAGACAGTTGCCTCAGGCTACCAGGCTTTGGTGTCACGCAGGGGGACAGGAAAGACCCAAGCCTCTGGAATCCTGCTTTGGTGACAGCCCTCTAAGATCTGACTCTTTATTTTTTTAAAAATATATTTGTATTTATTTCAGAGAGGAAGACAAAGGGAGAGAGATAGAAACATCAATGATGAGAGTCACTGATCAGCTGCCTCCTGCACGCCCCACACTGGAAATCGAGCCCACAACCTGAGCATGTGCCCTGACTGAGAATCAAACCATGACCTCCTGGTTCATAGGTGGACACTGAACCACTGAGCCATGGGGTGGGGCTAACATCTGACACTTCCCACAGGTTTCCACAGCAGTGAGTGAGGTGTCGCAGACCCTAATTGGTCCCAGCCCACATCTCCTCTGAATTTGTGGTGTCACGAGGCTCTTCCCCTGCCATTCTCCCAGTCCTTAGTTTAGAGACCATGGAGAATCCCCAAACAAGCTCAAAATATTATATTTTTAAGTATAATACTGCTGTGATTATGTTCACCACAATGGTGAGTGTATACATACTCATATGCATATATATACATATTCATATGCATGTACTATGCACACATACAGTAAGATAGTTAGGGATGAAGATACCAAGATACCTTAGTGGTCCCCCTGATCTGTCTCTCACTTCAACAGCATTTGGATGGAACAGACCCAGGAATGCCCCTTCTTCCAGCCTCTGACCACCCTCCAAACTCTTTACCAGTCATCACCTTCAGAACCACCTCAGCCATCCTCAGCCGCTGAGATCAGCCAACACCTGTTTTCAATCTTCTATTGCACGGGAAACTATGAGCTCTCAAATTCACCAGAATTATTCCACCGAGGCTGCAGTTGACAGCCTGGCCAACCTGTATCTGTGGACCACCCACACCTACCTCTCTCTAGGCTTCTATTTTGACCTGAAGATGTGGCTCTAGATGGTGCTGGTCATTTTTTCTACAAGTTGCTAGAGAGAAGCACGAGGGCGCTCTGCGTCTCTTAAAGCCAGCATTCTTTCCAGGACATGCTGAAGCCCCTCCAAGATGAGTGGGTAAAACTCAGACGCCATGGAAGTCATCAGGCCCTTGTGAATCTACGTGCCCGGGGCCTACTCCTTGTCTCTGTGACTTCCTGGAGAATCACTTCCTGGATGAGGAGGTGAAACTCATCAAGAAGATGGGCAACACCTGACTCACCTCCACAGGAGGCCAGCCCCCAGCCTGGGCGGGGCGAGTATCTTTTCAAAAGGCTCATCCTCAAGCATGACTAGGAGCCTTTGGAGCCCAGAGGCCTTTGAGAGGGGCCCCTCTGCATTCTCTGCTGTCTGGCTTTTGCCTGAGCGTCTCCCTGGATGCTCTAAGCAACCCGTAGCCCTCTCTCGTGCATTGGGCCGAATAGAACCATAAAGCTTTTATACGTCTCAGATTTCCTTAAAGCTAACACAGGAAGGTAAGAAGTGGGTGGGGGTGTAAACACAAAGGAAAAAAAGACTATTGTATAGAGAATGGGAGAATGGATTGGTAGGGAAAGACTACAGGCAAGGAATACCACTTGAAAGCCTATTGTTGTGTCCAGGTGAGAGGTGATGGTGACCCTGAGTAAGGCAATGGAGCAAAGTGAGAGAATTTGAGACATATTGGGACCTGGTCTTGACAGCAAATTGAATATCTGGGTCAAGAAAGGGGAAGAACTAAAAGTGACTTGTCAGTTTCCAGCTTGAATAACTGAGTAGAAGTGGTGTCACTGAGATGGAGAAAACTTGAAGACATGTTGGGAAGGGCAGGTTGGTGGGGAATAAACTTCTGTTGATATTTTTTACATTTTGACTTTGAGATTTCTATGAGATCCATGAATATGTCAAGTAGATCATTGCCAACAAGAGATTATATAATTTGGGATAAAATTACATCAATGAAAAGATAATTTTTAAATCTAGACAAATTAATAAGCTTAGTCAGGAAGAGATTAATTAGGCAAACATTTATTGAACCACAACATATCAATCCATGGATTTACAGCCTAGATGAAAGAGACAAGTCAGTGGTAAATGCTGGGATAAAATATGGACAAAGTAGAATGTTGCATGGTGCTAAGGCAGGATTGCTCTCTATCCTAGCCCCCTCTTCAGTTACAGGGGGATGGACTGTGAATAAGAGTCAACAACTGTAAACTGAATGGTGTCTGACATACTGTCATAATCTGAATTTTTCAACTTCCTCCAAAGGAAATCACCAATTTTATTGATAACATCATTCTAGCCTTTTCTTCTCAAAGACTGAATTTATTTACTAGCTGTACCCGGCCACACATTGCTGTGGCTCAGTCTGGTTAAATGGAACAGAAAGAAAAGAGGAAGCGCACGTTTCTAATATGTTTAATTGCACAATGCTTGTGGGTATACAAGGCACCCTCCCAGGTGGCAGCCCCTGGCATGCCGCCACCCTTGCCCTGCCCAATTGGTCTGGCCTCACTGACGTGCGCCTCTGCAGCCCAGGCACCCTAGCACCGGCCTGCACCCACGTGCCCCACAGGCAGCCCATGTCCTGCACCCTGCGCCCCAAGCAGCCCGGTCGCTCCTGACTCCGGCCAGCAGGGGCCCTCGCCGAGCTGCCCAAAAACCAGAGGAAAAAGGAGCCGAGGAAGTTCCCCTGCCCTCACCCGCCACACTCCCCATGAGCCCTCAGCCATCGGCATAGGGGGGACCACAGCGGCCGCCACATCCTGAGCCCCAGCCCAGCCCTGGCCCAAGGCCCAGCCCCGCTCTGGTTGGTATTTCACAACATGATAATTGACATGCTGATTGAATTCCATTCCTGGCAGATCAAGTGAATTCCCAAAATTCTGTTGAATAATTAACCGTTTTGTCTGCTTTCCACAACAGTGTCAACGGACTTGTATGTGACTGCCTGGCTTTGAATGTTACACTGAATAATATTGTTAAGTTCGTAGCGTGTATTGCTCTTACGTCCAACAGATGGTGCTGTTTTTCAAAAAAGCATGTTTTTACCTGTTGTTGTTTTTTAAAAAGCATGTTTTTACCTGTCACAGGTGTGATATCTATATAATGTAGGTATATAAAAACACGCGCGTATTCAAATACAATGTTGTGTCAAAATTTCAAAGCAATCGGTGAAGAATTTTTGGAGATTTGAGATTTTGAACAAATAAACATTTACATTTTTATTTATATAGATTAAAAGCTCTATTGTTGAAAGTATTACATAGGTCCTCTTCCCCCCATTAACCTCTTCCAGTCCACTCCCATCCCCATTGTCTTAGGCCCTCACCACCCCATTGTCTGTGTCCACCAGTTTATGCATACGTGCAAGAATTTAAAGGGCTTTAGGCACTGGGTTAAAAGTCATGCCCAGCATTTTGGATGCCCTTAGTTTCAGGAACAGATGGGGCCTGAAACTGCTAGTCAGAGCAGCCCTTACTGCGCTTCAACTCTCCTTGGTGGGAGGGCCCTGGAAGAGCCAGAGAGGCTGAGGGGAGAAGGCAGCCCCAGAGTACATTACCACTGGCTCACGATTCCTGTCTATGCAGCCCTCGTACCCTTCAAGTTTTCTCCCACCCTGAATGCACAAGCTAAGTGAGCACTAGTTTATAGGCACGGCTGATTCCAATCTCTTATTGTCATGTCTGAATGCTTTATGATGTGCTGAGAAGACCCCTGGCAAAAAGACTGCGGTTAAATGCCTTTTACTATTTTCTTGTTTGTTATGTATCAGGCCAGAGGATGTGTGTAACCTGATCAACCTAGTAAATATTTTAATCCTTTCTATTTTTATGGCCTTCCAGGAAAAATTCCATTTAGGGGAAAAGTAATGACTTTCAGAACTGATTCTCAAACATCCTATCAACATGTTACCAAAAATGGGGCCTGGCCCTGTCAGGGATCTCAACTCCTCTAACAGTGGCCCTAATAGTTTTTGTTTGGAAAGTATGTGTATGAGCACTTGGGAAGCAGAGGCTTGGGCAGTGGAGGGGTGAGGGTGGAGGGAAAGACATAGAGAGGAGTTAAGGGCATTGCCATTCGCTGTTAGGATGCCATTTTCCAGGGCCTTTTAGCTCACTGACCTACAGGTCTTGCTTTCTACCAGATCTCCCAAAATAGTAATCACAGCTAGATTCACGATCTCCTTTGGTTATCACCATAAGTCTGTGAAGCACATACACCACATGTCACAACCCTGCTTTACATTCAGGGAAACTAAAGCTAAGAAAAGCTAAGTGACTTGCGCAGGCCCTACAGCTTAGTGAGCAGCAGCTTTGATCTGGTTGCTTCTACCTCGGTGTTTACTTTGGTTCCTATCTTGTACATGAGCCAAACTACCTTCTGCAAGACCCTTACTCCAAATAAGGTCACATTCTGAGGTTCTGGGTGGGTATCTTTTGGGGGGATACCATTCAATTCACTACATTGTGCAACTCTGAATATGCTAGAACCATTACATTGGATTCTTTAAATGAGTGGATTTTATGGTATGTGAATTAAAGATGTTTAAAAGATATAAAGCAATCTTATTTTTTTGAAAACTTAATAGAACAATAACTATATAAAACCATATAAACGTAGTAAAAATATTTGCTGCTGAAATAAGCCACTTAGCCAAGATAGATTTATGGAGTATATAAAAAGAGAAAGTGTCCCACCTTTTTCTAAGAAGCCAGGATAATTTTTATAGCAATACAAAATAAAGATAATGCAAATAGAAAACAATATACTAATTTTTCTCAAAACATACATACAAAGGAGAATGCTGCATGATCATCTCAACAAATTTGTTAAAAATGATTGAACAAAATTCTACGTTTTATTTTTTTTAATCTTAATAAAGGTGATCTACCAGAAGTTGGGTGACATAATGTAAGCACTCATTTTAAAGGCAGAGAGAGGAGGGGAGGGGAGGGGAGGGGAGATGGGACAGATGGATGGTGTATCAGTCCAGAGAGCCCAGACTAATCCAGCATCCTTTTACTTTTATGCTATTTGTGTCTTCATAGTTCAGGTGCATTACTTGAGGCAGCATATAATTGAGTTTTGTTTTTCTCCAATTTGGCCATCTCTATCTTTTAATGGGGTAATAAGAACATTTCTATTTAATGGTAATATTGGTATAGCTGGTGTTAAGTTTATCATTTTGCTATTTATTTTCTATTTGTTCCAATTATTCCTTGTTCCCTCTTTTGATGGATGGATGGATAGATAGATGATAGATAGATAGATAGATATAGACAGGAACAGAGGCAGAGCTGTTTATCTTAGAAAATTGACTCACATGTGTATGTGCACACTGTAAGATCATCCATGCTTCTGTGTCCATTCAGACTGGAAAGAGAATCCTATTGCACCAACCACTCAACTTAAATGTGGGTAACAAATGGAAGTCTTTTATGGAATGTTCAAGTAATGCTTCTAGATGTGGGTCAATGCCTTTAAGTGAATGAAAGCTAAAACAGGTTTAATTCACACCAAGTTCAAATTCTGAGTGAAAATTACAAAATCAAAAATCATCCTTCTTTTTACTCTTTTTTCAGATTATTCCTTATTGGCCTTCATTTTTCCATTTTAAAGGAAATACTGGTTTTGTTTAGCCGTAAAGAAAAAAAAAAAAGTTGATGCAATTTGGATCTAGCCCTCCCTCCCTCTCTCTTCCCCTCTGAAATCAATATATTTTTAAAAAGAGTAAAATCATAAAATAATTCAGTATCATAACTGATCCCAATGAGACCTCCTACCCTGAGATTAGATCCTTCGCCTCAGAGCACATGGTATCCTGCACTCTTGCTTCCTTTAGAATTTTAGAATTGAGGACCACTTCAGAATAAGGTTCATAGATAATTAATGCAGCTCCATTTGTTCAGTTGCAGAAATTATCCTCAATTTTTGGTTATTTAATTCTCTCAATAAAATGTAGCTGCTTTTAAAGCACTCGTTTTATGAGGACACACTGTACTTATTGATGCTATGGGTTCCTGTGCATCTGTTCCCAGCTGGCAAACTATAATGACATCCTAGGGATGAGACCATTAGAGAAAGAGACCACATCTCAATATTTACATGGAAAATAAAGCCTTTCAATTAATTCTGATCCCAAGCCAGGATGCCTTTTGGGGCATGTGGAATGGTGGAGGAGAGGTTTTGGGGGAGGGGGAGGGGGAGGGGGAGGGAACGGGTAGAGAATCAGGTAAATATGATTGAGAAACAAAAAGTTTAACTTCTCTTAAATAAAACATTCTGGGCTCTACAACTGCTGTTACTGTTGCTTTGCAATTTTCTCATTTTCTAAACCTCAACATTCTCATCTATAAAATGGGACTAACATATCTTTCAGAGTTGTTGTGAGAATTAAATGAGTTCATGAATATAAAGCATATAACTTATAACAAATGGTGATTATTATTATAAACCAATTTAAATATCTCCTAAAAAAAAAAAAAGAAAACTCATAGTTTAAAGACAAAATAAAAACTGAGAGCCACAGCAGAGGCCTCTCCCATTTCTGGACTAGGACTTTACCTCTCCTTTAGTGCTGAAGCACAGACCACTCCCTTCCCTGGTACAGTGAGGACATCTGCAAGGTTTAAGGAGAAGCCTGGCTCATGGAGATGAAGTCGCCTCAACCAGGCTACTGTCCCGTTTGGGGCAGTTCAAAGATTTTGGAAATACCAGCTCTGATGTCCTCCCGTAGTTTGCCACTTCACTTCCCACTCTCTCATCCATGACAACTCAACACTAGAGCCTGGCTTGGACAGAGCACAAAGGCCAGAGCCTAGTAGAAACATGGCCAAGGACATAGGGCAGTGGGGAAAAAAGCCAGGCAGATCACTTCGGCTACCCCTACCCAAACCTGTCCAAAGAGAGTATAATGTCATTCATATGTGGAATGTAAGAAAAAAACCACTCTTAAAAATAGATAAACTGGTGGTTGACGGTGACTGGGGATGAGGGAACTGGAGGGATTTTGGTCAAAAGACACATACTTGCAGTTAGAAGTTAAGTAACTCCTAGAGAGCTAGTGCAAAACATTGTGGTTATAGACAACAGTACTGAATCACATACTTCAAAGCTGCTGAGACTGGATCTTAAACGTTCTCACCGCAAAAAAAAATAATAATAATAATAATAATAATGATGTGACAGAATGGAGGTGTTAGCTAACACTATGGTAGTGATCATACTAAACATATCAAGTCAACTCTCTGCACACCTTAAACTTACACAGTATCATGTGTTAATTACATCAATTTGTTTAAAAGAATTCTTCTACCATCTCTACTTTCATTTGTCTCTTAAAACTTTCTAAATATACAGAATAATAAGAGCATCATCTTGTTCAGCAAGACTCTTTTAAAATTTATTTTTCAGATGTCATTCTGGTGGCCTTGTAAAAGACTGTAAGACAGGTATTATAGTATCTACATGGCTAGTAAGTAGGAAAGGCAGGATTCAAACACAGTTCTTTTTTGAAAATGACTCTAAGACTTAAAGCCTAAAGATGAGGAAAATGCTAGCATCCTGGATAAAGTTGATTGTTCTTAATTTTTTTTTTTTTACTATACATAATATTCTTTATTTTCCATTTTTCATTGAAATAATATATACCTTGGAGGTCATTCCTTAACATACACGAAGTGTTTTGCAATTCTTCCAGCTGCATAATATTCTATTGCATGAATGTGTCATAGTTCACCAATTTCCATTCTTTTCTTTCCTTTTAAAAAAATTCTTAATTTTTAATTGAATTTATTGGGGTGGCATTGGTTAATAAGACCACACAGGTTCCAGTTGCACAACTGCATAAGTCATCATCTGCATCCTGCATTGTGAAGTCACCACCCAAAGTCAAGTCTCTTTCATCACCATTTGCTGACCCTTTTTTGACCTCTTCTACCTCCTGCACCCCCACCCCAGTTATTAGCATATTGTTGTGTTGGGGGGGAAGGGTTGCTTAATCCCTTCACCTTTTCCACCCAGCCCCCCAACACCTCCTGTGTCCCAACAGCTGTCAGTCTGTTCTCTGTGTCTATGATTTTAAAAAAGAAGGAAATTTTAGCTTTGTGACAGCATGGATGGACCTGGAGAGTATCATGCTAAGTAAAATACACTAGTCAGAGAAAGACAAATACCATAGAATCTAATGAACAAAATAATAGACAAAATAGAAACAGAATTCCTGATATGCTGAGCTTCTGGAGATAGCAGGAGCCAAATGAGATAGGCAGCTACTTTGAACAGCTTACCAGTTTGAAAGATAATTGGTGTATAGTGGCCTAAGGTATCACATTGTCAGATCCTTCTTTTAGCTCTGAATTTCCCAGATCTGTTTAAGTATCATTCTAGTCCCAGCCAGTTCAACTTGGGCAGCCTCTAAATAAAATTAGAGTAGGCACTTTGTGTACAGAACTATTTGAAGCACAATGCTGACACCTAGTGTACTGAGTGCGTATTTCCCTTCATTCTATTTTTCTTACTTCTGTCCCTCCTTTTCCTACGTCCCTCCATCTGTCCTTCCTTCCCTTCCTCTATTTCTCCTTCTTCCCTGCGTCTTTCCTCCCATTCAAGAATGGCTGTTAGCAGAGGCATAGATACATGAAACAGACTGACAGCTGTCAAAGGGAGGAGGAAAGGAACTGGATGAAAGGTGAAGGAATTAGCCAAAAAACATACACGTAACACATAGACACAGACAATAGTGTGGTGATCGCCAGAGGAAAAGGAGGGTGGGGGGTAAGTAGGGGTACAGAGGGGGGAATAGAAATGGAAAGAGACTCTGCTTTGACGTTTTATGGAGTTGTACACTTGGAACCTGTATGGTTTTGCAAACTAATGTCACCGATCAATTTTTTTAAAGAATGAGTTAAGATATAGCAAACATTGAGGATTTACATGTTAAGTATTGCGTTAAGCACTTTAAATACTTATCTTCCTTAACTATGAATAATTCTTTATGATCACCCCTATTTTGCAAAAAAAAAAAAAAAAAAAGAGGCTTAAAGAGTTTAGTCAAATGCCATTACTGCAAAAGTTAGGGGTTCAGATGCAGATGTCTGACTCTGCAGTTGGAGCACTCAATCCCTGTTTTTAAAGGAATCATGTGTTATTGGGCAGTTAAGCTCATTTATATGCATTCACTTGTAGTATATATTTACACAGACTTCCCCCAAGGCTATTCCTAAGAGTTAATGTAGGAAATGTGACAAATCTGAGGTCTGCAACTCTGAGCCAGCCCTTTTCTTGACTTAATGTCTGCAGCAGGATGTCAGCCCTAGAGCTATCCACATGCTTGTTCTCAGCCTCTCCGAGGGCAGGGAAGACTCTCAGTCTCTAGGTAGGTTCCGATGACCTCTGGTGTTTCCAAAAGAACACTTACCTGTGAGCAATATACAGTGCAGTGTAGTTCTTTGTGGGGGAGTGTCTTTTCCCTCAAGTTACCTTGTTTCTTCTTTCAGACTGAGTGCTCCAAGAACCCAAAGCACATGCCTGTTTTGAAGGCAAAAAGTTTGGCACATAGTGGGCCCTCAATAAAATGCTGAATACATTAATGAGAGACTGAGAATCTGTTATTTCTTTTCTAAAGTTATTTTCTATGCACCTGTTACTTAGAATGTACAGGTATTTGAGTGCAGTTGCTTGGTGCCTAGTGTTAAGATTATGGTTGAGTACAACCCCCAACGGAGCTGCTTAGCTCCTCTCTCAGAAAACATGGTCCCCGGGGTGTGACAGTGCCTCTCCCCAAGGACTTTAAAGAACTTTTATGTCTCTTTCTCCTCTCCCTTCACTTTTCCACTGTTCCCAGTCTGATACTAAGACCGTCAACTCTGTTCATGCAGTGGGAGTAGAACTGTGGGAGGGGTAAAGAACAAGCTGTCACACTCTTCCGTTAGTCTGACCAAGCATAATTGTCTGCTCTTGGGGCTTCCCTTTTGGATCAGCCTGATTTTAGAGCTTGGATTTAAATCTTATGCTTAGTAACCCTGAAAAGGCCTGTCAAAATACTTTTAGACTGTTTCTTCTATAATAGTTTAATAGAGTAAAACTAGTCTATAGTGGGTCAGAGAAAATACTTTGAATAATTCCAATCTTCTTTATTGAGGCTTCTGTCCTTGCCCGGCATATGGTGAATCTTTGTGATTGTTCCACATGGGCTTAAAAGACAATACATTCTACCAATTAGTTTTATTTGGTTAACTAGGGGCCCGGTGCACAAAAATTTGTGCACTTGGGGTGGAGGGAGTCCCTCAGCCCAGCCTGTGCCCTCTCACAGTCTGGGACCCCTCAGTGGATGTCCTATGATGGCCCCAGTCTGCCAGGCGCCTTGTGTGTGTATGAGTGTGTGTGTGTCACCACTGGAGACCTGCCCCCAGCCGCATCTGAGGCTCGGAGCAGTCCTCCTGTGTGTGTCTACCTGCTGGGGGCCTGT